>JABFPN010006915.1:0-10939 GCA_022817305.1 Leptoteleia sp. ZL-2020 | reverse complement strand
GTGATATATATATATATATATATATATATATATATATATATATATATATATATATATACACTACGCTGGATGTACCCCACAATGTTAAACGTAAAATAGAAAGGCGACGAAACGCGTTAAATTTCTTACATAATTCCTAAGCGATGCTATCGTGATATTAACGGGGTAAGGGTCGAGTATCTCAAACGTGAGTGACTTCCGTGTGCGAAAAGTCAACGCGAAAGCTTGGGAAAGTATCGTTTTTTGCCGCACGATGACAATCTATCATCTCAATTATACATTGGCACCTCATCCGCATCCAGCTAATGTGCCAATATCAACCGGCAAACGGTCCATTCCAATGGGATACAACTTTATTTGCGATTAATAATTTTAATAAGCCGCATTCATCGTCTTGCATCATTTAGAATCGCATTATGAAATCGAAATCCCGTTTAAAAGCAACATTTCTACTCCGCTGATTGGTTTGGAAATACGACTCCGATTTGTAAGAAAAAAAAAGGCATAGATATCAATTCTGGTTCGCGATGTAAAAAAACAAACGAAAAAGAAGCGAATAAATAAAAACGAGTTGGGAGAGACCGTTCGATAAGAGATTTCGTTTTATTATAACGTCTCAAGATTTTCAATTAAAGAACCTTCCAACGCGGAAGAATTGTTAGAACAAATTTCACTTGATGCAAGCGATAAAAATGTCCCGGCATTTTAATGAATGTAACGAGCGACCGGCGAAAAATTGCTTTATCGTTATATATAAATTTGATAGACACGTACAATAACACTTTTTTTTTCGGCTGGAATCAATTATTTTGCCGATAGGATCGTAAGCGGCTAGAAGGCAGGACGAAGGGGGGCAAAAAAAGTGACGCCTGGAAATTGTAGAAAATGTCAAAGTGTTGCTGTTGCACGCGCGGTATGGCTCGACCGATACGTCTGTGATTGATATTCGATTGACGAGGTTGAGCAATTACCGCGCCGCGAAATGAAAGGGGAGAGAAATCCAATTTATTATTCGGTACGATAAGGCTTCCAGAATCGCAGGAGCCAAGCTGCAGAAACGTATTAAGATCATGCGTCTTGATAACGCTCCATTCGTCGAGTCATCATAAAGATAGATGGCGCGTAACACCTTTTTTCCGACAAGAAAATGCACCATCGGCCACTCAACGTCGGGTGACCAATTAACTGAATTATGGACGCGCGGGGAAATTTGAATTGTACTTGCCAGCCGGTGTAGGTTGACGTAACAAGTATAAGAATCTGGGCAAACTTTCTTCTTAACAAGATATTAATTATAATGAAATTCAACTGAAGATAAATAAATATGATATTACTTCAGGAATGGTACAAAATAGTATATTATAAACCATTGAAATGAAGTACTCTGGTGCTTGGCACCATATCTACTCATGTAGAGATATGCGAAAGGATTAAGCTTGAGCTAGAAATTGGCTGATGTTTGGCTGTCAATATTAGTTCACCTCTTGGAAAATAATGAAACAGAAGAATGAAACGTTTTAAAATTGAACATATAAAAAATAATGTATGTAAACATCTGGAAGGTAACGATAATTAACGAAACAAAAACAATAATATTGTTTGTTTAGATACAAAGGATATAAAAATGGATGTAAATACTATAAAAAAACAAAGTTTATTAACATTTTTTTTCAGTATCATTGGAAAATACCAACGTACTTTTTTTGACGACGAATCTTCATAGTAAATTGCCATAAGCTGGATAAAATTTAGATTAATTTTGGCAACAAACTTGGCAATTAGTTTTAGTAACATACTTCACTAAAGCTTCAAATGATCTTAATATCATTTTGACTCAAGTTTGTATCAGTGACCTGATAAATGACACATGGTATTGTTACGATAATTTGTGTTATTATAATGATAAGGCATTTAATTTTTGCAAATTACATTTCGACATGCTTCATCTTGACTCACGGGATTTCAAAAGTATTGACGTAGGAAACGTTTTGTCGTGCAGAATTTTTGCATTCTGCTGATCGTTGCTTTCCTTCTTAGATCATGTAGCGTGTAACCCCATTATTATACAGACCGCCTAAGATTATATCGAAACTGAAATTTATGTATGTCGGGTTTTATTGAGAAGAAAATGATATATAACGAAATTCAAGGCCGTCCTTTTCCGACACCGATTAAGTCTCCACTTCTTTCCGTCGTTAAGGGGTGCCCTTGCGTATAAGTGTCGCAATTGGATTTGATTCAACGACGAAATTTTTTTGTTCTATTTTCCTTTCAAAATAAATTCGTAATAATTGTAATAATTTTTGTTTGATCATTTCGAAGGTATATCACAATGTTGTGAGCATTTTAATGAAAAAAGTATCTATGCAATGCAAATTAATTATTCTCTATTTTACCAACAAATTTTCCCCAAAATATTAACAAAGATAATGTTCAATATAAATTTGTATTATACGAAAAAGAAATCATTTTTCTCTTTAACAAGCTAAATGCTCAGGCAGTGCTACAATCAAGCTGGAAAATGACAGATATACTGTTAGAGACCTCATTTACAACCCCGAGGATGGATGCACTTTCGGAAATTAAAAATTTACTACGTTATTAGACAAACAATTTCGTTCTAAAACGCTAACGAGTTTTTCTGCGAAAACAACGTTTTTCTAGATTGATGCACTGAATACTCATTCTAGAAAGATTATCATTTGTCTGAATAACCTGCTTATTGTGGTACAAACAAATCACTTTGATTACACTGTTAACGCGAACATTTAAATGTTAAAGCAAATTTAACTCGCAGTTCTACTTTACACGTTAAAATTTCTTCTGTCATAATAACCGGAAATACTACTCCAAGCATAATTTACTTAGTTGCTTAACAAGAATTTCTTTTATCCTGTGCTAATATTTTTCGCTGTAGGCAAATTTATCGAAGTAAAAACTTTTAAAATTGCAAATATTTAAATAAATATGAAAATGTTTATTTTCGATAATAATACAACAGAAGAATTATGTAATTAAAATCACTAACAAGTTAGTAAATTAATCACTGATTTAAAAAAAAACGTTAAAAATTTACTATCTTAAGTTAGCAAAACGTATCCTGCTGATGAAACTTACTAACTTAAGATAGTATTATTTTTTTAATTTTTCCAAGTACATTTCAACTTTGCTAATAAGTTTAGTAATTTTTATATCTTTTCTCTCCGCGTAAACTTTATGACCTCATCCATCAAAGGGAAAAAGGGTCTTAATATAATTTTATTTCAACAACAAACGAACATTTACGTTAAATGAAAATTCGAGACAGACCAGAAAAATGGGGACAGAAACGAAGAATTTTAATTACTACTTTTTCAATTGAAATACTTTCGCTGAGTTTTAAAGGAACTCGCTGTGTTTTAAAGTAAAGCCCGGTTCTGCTTTAAAATTGTTTAGCATACTCGCTGGGTTTTTCGCGCGGCATTCCCGAGCGTGCCAATTACCTTCTTTTCTCGTCTGCACAATATCGTCGTTGCAGCGCGTTACGATGCCCGTGCGTATGGGTGAGCGTACGCGCGCGCTCGCCCGGTGTAACGTGAAATACGGTAAGCGTGAAAGTGTGGCAATGGTCAAGGTGATGGAAGAAATATGTCGTGGATGCGAGAGCGTGGCAGCGAGAGGGTCCGCGGAAGGAGGTCACACGTCCCGCGAAATATCGCTCGCCGAAAACCGTCTGCCTCTCGTGGGCCTTTATAAATTGTACAGTTTAAAGCCGACATAATGTCCGCCAAAATTGACTCGTTTCGCTTCGATGAAAATGGGTTAATTTCATGCCTCGATCGTCGACTCATCACCAAAAAATCCTCTCCCAAATAGTCATCAATTTTTCCCCCCCTTTTTATATATAATTATTACTCGAATAAAAGTAACAAAAATTTCACCACCTTTACGTAATGTCGTTTCGTAAATTTATTTGTATTTTAATTGTTTTCCTCGAGTTCAAGTCATGTTATTAATATGAGAGTGTGTACTTGAAAAAAATTGAAAAATTACTATATTAAGTATCAGTATGTTGACAATTATTGTTTAAAAGCTGACAACAGCTGGTAACTATTATTGTTTTCAAGTACATGATCACTTTATTAACACATTAGTAAGTTTTAATAGACCTTTTCTCTTTGTGTATTTATTAATATTAATAGTAATAATACTTTATTCATTATTAATCAATTAAATTTCAAAAATGTACTGTTAATTAAGCCTGCTCTTTAAAACTACTTGTCCAAATCTTAACAATTTCTTGGTATTAACCATGTCCACCAGAAAAGCTGACTAACATTAGCAACTAAACAATAAATTAAGCTTTTTAAATTAAATAAGTTGGCATTTCGTTTCAAATTTACCATATAAATTGTAAGGGGGGGGGGGAAAGAAAAGAAAAACATAAGTCTTTAATTAAAAACAAACATTGCGCAAGCGGCCCGAGAAGACTAATAATTAATAGCGAAGTCGGTGGAATTAATGTTGAATTCAACGAAACCATCTCACGACAAGTATGTTTACGCGGCGTTAACTGTCGTGCGATCATGATTCAATCAGCCATATTAATACATTTATTCGCGGAAGAAAAAGGAACGATCCTCGCGGCCGAATCGAACGCGCGGCCGCTCCGTAATTGGTACCCCAGTGGGACGCTGATGTTCCGTCTTTAAAGTTGAAACATCATCATCAGCGGAATATTTTAATTCATCCCACGTTGGCCATCGTGTCGTACGCGTATGACGCATCTCGTTAGCGGCTTTGTGTATTTTGACGTGAACATCGCGCCGCGTCAAACGAATTTTCCCTGTACGTGCGCGCATCCGCGCCGTACATAAACCGGCTAATCTGGGATCGCGAGCCGCGTCGCGCATTTATGGATAATAATTAGCGCGAGAAAGCGAGCTCATCGCGTTCAATGCCATCATCGGCCGCGCTTCTTCGGCGTCCTGTAATTTCATTCGCAGCGGGACGGTGCATCCCGATGACGTCAACTACGACGGCGACGACCACAACGACCGGGACGACGTCCTTCGCGATACCTTGCCTCGGCTCAAGTTGCGCCGAGAAGCCACTACGCGCCGCCAACCGGAGACGACCGTCAATTTGCCAACGATCTAATATTCGAGCCCGATCCGCCCCATCGCCGTTTCCATTCATTTTCTCAATAAAAGATAACGAACCCGTTCGTCGTCGAACAAGTTGAGTAAAAAAGAGAAATGTCACTCGATGGTCCAAGTTCAAATTTTTGCGATTCCCACACTGAAAGAGAGAGAGAGCATCTCCCCCCCCCCCAGATTAAATGATAATTTCAAAAAATTGTTACTCGTTTGCCATGATTACCAATTTTTTATAAAAATTTTGAACATACTAAACTTCATTCAAATCCAATAAATATAAGTCCAATAAAAAATTATATACATGACTCTTATCAATGATACAAAACAATTAGAAGGCATTATTTTGGCGGCAATCGTAAAATGTTAACTTCACCATAATGACATTTCACCTTAATCAATCAATTCTTCGCTTCGCTTGAACGGAATTCTTCATCCTTCAAATTTCGACACCTGAACCACGGAAGATATAATGAAAAGTGACTTGCAACTAAATCGAGGACAATTTTATGACTTTCTTCTGTTGGAATTGTGCCTATGTCGGTGTCAAATGTTGAGAGATACGATTTCTTTTTCTTATCGCCGATTTGTAATGCAGATTTCGGAGACATTAATATGGCCAATCTATATTATAAGCAGTTATTTTAATTGTTTCAATTAAAAGGTCAATAATAAGTACATGGGAAAGGTTGGGCGAGTACTGTTAGAGGTACCCAACCCATGACTGCGGGGACCCTGAACCAACTTTGAATGCCAAAAACCGTTACGTTGCATTAAGTAATTCGCGGCAGTCAATTAAAGAAGGTCGCGAAATGGCAAGGCTCGCGTGATCCGTTTATAACATGCTACATTTCAAACTAATACAATTTATTTAGGTAGGGACAATTTTTCATGCCAACTTAATTACCTACAATTACGTAACGTCCGATCGTATATCATTACGTTATAAAAATTTAGATAATATAATTTAACCGACGGACAATGTTGCAAAAAGTGCGCTCAATTTAGATTTTATTCCCGGTATTGGCTCGAAATTGTCGAGAAATATCCGTTAATAAATTTATTACACGCTACATTCGACAATTGCAATTCATTTGTATGCAAATTTATACAAAGTGGAAATGATTATTTTTAACTTTAAATTTGTTTTCTCGTATTTCAGTTCGCTTTTACGTCCATATTTGTATCAATAAACCAATGGAAAAAAAGTGCTTTCAATTAGGTTCGATGAAATTTAAAGGCAAAGTCGCGTGCGGAATGGAGCAAACGTTTGCTAATTGATGGAATTGGGATAAAAAAGTAGTACATAGGAAGTTGGCGATGTGTGTATTTGTTTATCAAGAATTGGGTCTAGAATTCTTAATGAAAGACACTGTTGTGTGCCAGAAACGAATGTCGAGTAGTAACGAGCGTGAGATAGTTTCGTTGCTAAGAGTTTTAATTAATGTCGTGCTTACTCGGGAGATGCATCTTCGGCCTTTGACTCGTGACCCATAACGGCATTCAACTTGGCGAATGGCTTACCTGCGAACAAAATGAAAAGCTATTAATGTCGATCGGACCGGGTAATTGCAATATCCATCTTATCAGTACGCAATGCTAAATGGTACATTTTAAGCAGGACTAAATGTCGGTCAGTAAAAGTCAATTTAACTTGTCGGCCGATAGACGTTTTCAGCTGCCTCGTATTAAGCCGCTCGTGGCAGCTACCGCGTTGCTCTCAACGAACTTAATGGTTACATTTCCCGTGAATACAATGCATTAATTCTGAGCCACTGTACAGGGACAGATAGTTATGTTACCTTTTATGCTCTTACGTGTCACTATTAACAGCTGATTTACAGTCTCGAATATTTCTGTATTTTACACGGTTTCAGCTTCCCTCCCTCCCTCCCCCCGCCCCCTTTCAATTACTATGGTTTAAAAGCGACACTTGTTTCGCTATTAAAGACACATTTAGAATAGTTTCTGTAAAGTCAACGGGACCTTACATTGTATAGAAGTTGGTATGAACAATATTTAGGGTCAATAATCTATTTGAATTTCATTGTAGAATAAATGCAATTTTAGATGGAAATTTATTAGTAAGTGTTACTATATGTTTGAAATTATAATATTCCTTATAATATGATACAATATTATTTATAAGATATGTTTTAAACTAATAGTCGACACAATGACGTTATCAAGGAATAGAACCTGTTACCTCACAGTCACCAGTCAGGTGCATTACCATCATACTACGTCGTCGCCTGGAAAAATTATTTTCTTTGTCAAACTCAAGTGTGAATATGACAGAGGCGACGGCTTAGAGTGGTGGTAAAGGTTAATTAATAATCTTATTATAAGGAATACTCTACATATTCCCAAATTATTTTAAAATATAGCAGCAACTACTAATATATTTCTTTCATTATATAGTGTCAATTAGTATATGATATATCATTTTTTGTGATTCACATGCTGTAGACTTTTTCAAAACAAAAACTATTAAAAGTGACCTTTTCGAGACATTCGCTTATTACACTTAACACATAACTGTGGTATAATCTGAATACGAAATTAAAGGCAAGGTGTACGGGTCGCAAAAGTTTTCATTTGAATAAACACTATGTAATAACACTCTGCTTTCCATCATCCACCAAGATCACGCGTATTAATAAGAAAATTCCCCCCTTTTCCCAATTGAAAAGCACCGCAATTCATAAATAAAACATCTCAATTAATTATGACTGACATTTGAAAATCCATCTGAATAAATCCGCCTGGCTCCGCACGAAAAGCCGCGTCTGAAAATAATAAGAAGCGACAATTGAACCCAACCCTCGCGTACACGTGTAACCTTTTTGAAACGAAAAACGATTGTGCCGGTCGTAGAAATTCGCCGTCGATAGTCATAAATAAACATTAAATACGATGACGCGACATTTATGATGATCAGATTACAAATCCGAGCTCTCACAATGCAATCCATTTCCGAATAATAAACTTGTTTACAATAACTGTACACGCATTCGACAAAACCGCGCCGTGTAGTCAACATTGATTCGAAATAAAAGAATAAATTTGTCGATCGATAATTTATTATCTTTTGTCCGCGGTGAATGTTTTAATCATGAGAAGGCGAATCTTTTCTCTATAATAAAGCACAAATAGCGGCACCGTACCCTCGTATCACCTTACGCACGATCCTAATAAAATGCGACCGAAGTGGGCCACGCGCGGCCATAAACGTAGACCGTTTATGCGCCGGCCTTTTTTTGCGCTACCAAATACATAAGTCGCGCGAAATTATACGCGGCCGTTGCGCGGATCCCGAGCCCGCGCGACTCCCGATGCAACGAGGGAATAAAATTTGTGTCGTCGTATCCTTATACAGTAAAGCGGTAAATCGGAAACTGGACGTAGGCTTGAACTTCCAGATCCCGCGAGTGACGATACAGTGAACTAGGAGGCTGGTGAAACTAGTTTTTACCGTAAAGCCATCGAGCCAGGCCAGAAAAGTCGTTATACGAACGATCCATGCCACTCAGCTTAAGAGAATAAAGATATACGGCCGAGACTCAAATCTTCCCAGGGACGATCTTTAACGCCCTCTGCATTTTCGGCTCGCTTAAACTTCGCCTTCCATTTTTTTCCCCCATTTTCGAGACTTTTGATCCCTATTCAATGTTTGTTGAATATTAAAATAATTAGATATAAACGTCTCGTTTCCGCTTATTTCCGGAAATTTCAGTTGCACTTGTTGAGTCGCGTGGTTTTAATTTTAGAACTTAAAGTTTATCCACAATGCAAACTAGTTTTACTTTTGTCTGCATCGCTTCGGAGATTACCCGACTGAAAAACTGGAATGTAATTATCGATTTATGATTTTAAATCTGTTGCTGATATTGTATGACATTATAATTTGCCGGCATAAATCATGCATGTTGCAGTGTGAATATTAAAGATATTAATCTTGAAATGTTTTAACATAATGTTATTATTATATTATTAGATTATTAAAATGCAACCCTCGGGCGCTTTGCCTCTGTACTTGTTTTCGAAAATAACTCTATCATGCATGCGAGTACGAAAATATAGGCTGAAAATCGATAAAATTAATTCCCTTTCATTTGCCATCTTTAATAGCAAGTAATGTTTCGAATTATTTTTAAAAAATATTCATAATAAGACACTAGAGAAACATTAAAATATTTTTTTGGTATTTCCAAAATATTCCATGTGCTAAACGTACGATAATTGGTTAATAAAACTATATTCAGAATATTTAATAATATGATATGCATATTCTATTGAACAATTTCCCATTTGTACTTTTTTTTACTCTATTAATTATCAACTTTGATATGCTGTAAATAATAGGAAATAGTTTTAAATATAACACTTTAGGACTTTTTTTCACATTTTTTTTTAGGAAACTTAATGTAATCATTCACGCGCTACATAACTTCTTAACATTGTCCGCGTCTAACGTCATCAATTGATATGATAATTTGAACAAGTTTTTTTTTCTACTCAGATTATTGGCACGTTATAAGACGATTAATTGAAATGTGTTTTAACAATTATGTAGCAATCATATTTCTTTTTTTTATCTCAATATAAAAGACAGAGTTTCATAATTTATTACAATATCCTACTTCCTTAAAAGGTACAATTGCTCACGATAATAGTTATAGTGCCAATAAATTAACATACGAAACGTGTATCCATTTGTTTAATACATCTTTTTTATGGTCAATGTTTTGTGTATTTAAATATGAAAGGGTGTACTTTTTTTTTGATAGATGTGAATCATTTTCAGTTTCACTTTTTCACAAAGTTCATATTTGAGCAACTGCAAGGAAAAAGTATTATAGCCACAAAAATATTTTATCACAATTTGTGTAGTAGCTTATATAATTTAATAATAGATGAAAGTAGTGATATTGAATTTTAATAGAATAAAGCTGGTCTATTCTTATACAGAATAATTTTTAAGTAACATTAAATTTAAGAGAGTTCTTTTCCTAATAAACACTTTTTTAATATTTGAATGGATTTCGATCATTCAAAAATTAAAACATAAATTTCCAAATTAATATCTAATTCATATTATTACCTAAGCTTCATATAAATATTAATATGAGACAAACATTCTTTATCCTGATAATTCCTTCAATCTATTTTCAAAAACATTAGTTTACTAAGCAATAACAATAATTAGGTGAATAGTAACTAAAATAACTATAGGTTAAGGGAGGATGATCTATCCAATAAATCTATCCCATAAACCAAGGGAACATCAAACTGGATGTGCTTTTCGATGCACCGGAGATCGTTCTCCAAAACTCTAGTTGACAGTGAGGCGATCCTCGTAATGTGAGCGTTCGCTCCTCGCACGGAAACAAGAACAAGAGCAAGAAGGCACAATAAAATGTGACGATCACTCTGGCCTAATCTACTTAACGTCTCTTATGTCCATTAGGGTGTGCACGCGTACGCAGAAGCGGCCCCATAATGAGCCGGTTGGGCGCACGCAAACGCAGCCGCCCGTGCCAACGACGCGCGGGTACGTTCACACCGCGCAAAAAGCGGAAAGCAATCAAGGGAGGCCCGATATGGCGAGTAAGGTCAGAAACAACGCCGAGAGTAAGGAATGCCATTACGCGCGATCCCGACGTCCGGGCAGCGCGTGTGCGCCGGCTCGATACGCGTGATTTTGCGTTTTGCGATTGCAGGCACGCCAAGCGGAATGCAATAAATCCTCGCGAGGGACAGTTTCGGCATGCGCCACCGTTTCTGCATACAATCGCCCCTCC
>JABFPN010006914.1:0-10939 GCA_022817305.1 Leptoteleia sp. ZL-2020 | reverse complement strand
AACTGTATGCATTACATATACTTAGTTTTTCCATAAATTATTACAGTTACACCTACAGAGTACATATAGGTTCAATACCCCAGAATTTATTGATAAATATACTATTTCATTTTTCTCAGTGCATAATATATAATATATATTTTATATTGAACTAAATGTTTTATTAAAATGCGAAAAATATTTTTTATCTTTCTACCTTGAGATATAAAAAAAATATGAATCTCAAAAATTCAAAAATTGGAAACTTTGAGATATTTTAATTCTCAAAAAACATCCAGTTTTCGAATTTCTTTGAATGACCTTTTTATCTTAATTCCATTAGAAATACATACATATTTTTTCTATTGCAAATTGTGAAAATACATTCGTAGCAATAAAAAAAAGAACAATTTATTGAACAAACATAATTAATTTACCAACAGCAATTCGCAAAGTAAAGATCCTTAAAAATTGATTGTCCAATCAATTCCGAAATTCAAATTCACCCGGAATAAAAAAGAAGAGAGAGGAAACAAAAAAAAGCTATCGCATTCGGGCTTTCATTTTATCGGCAAAGTTTAATTTCACTCGGCGGCGCGGTTACGAAACAGGAAGAAAAAACATAAACATTATAAAAAAGGGAATCATAAAAGCAACAATGAAAAATAATGTGTTGTGGCGAGTAGTCGAGGGAAAATGAATGATTGGGCAAGAGGCTCCGCGGTGAACCGGTTGAGCATATGCACACAGCCATGGGCGTGCGTGGAAATCAGGTTCGTGAATAAAACGAAAATTTGCGAGCTCGGGCGATGTAATCTGAATGACTAAATTGGGATGTTAATTTTTGGTAAATAAATTTATTTCGTCTGGGGTCGGGTACGAGGTGGCCTCAAATATTTGGGATAATGTGATTGCATTATGAAATTCGAGAGATTTATTTGTATATTATAACTGGGGGGGTTTTATGCAGTTTAGAGGGAAGCGTCCAGAGACAATCGACCAAATTATTTTTGGGAGGGAAGACGATTACATTATTTCTAAGTGGGGAATATCATTATAAACTGTGAATATTTTAATTTTTTGAGATTAAATGCGAAGAAAAATATTTAGTAATATTTATTAAATAAATATTTTTAAATTGCAACTATAAATATTATATATCTAGTAAAAAGATTAACAAAAATTACTGACTTTGTTAGTAAACTGGTCATATAAATGCAAAAATCGAGAAATTACTATCCTAAGTTAGTAAAAAGTGTCAGCTTTCTAAAAATAATTGTCAACAAATTGATAAGTTTTGCTATCTTAAGATAATAATTTCTCAGATTTTGCAAGTATATAACCAGTTTACTAACAATTTCAGTAATTTTTATTAATCTTTTCCCTCCGTGTACCAATGTTTTGTTTAAATTAATATATCAATGCAAACAAAAACAAAGAGATTACTTTTTGTATTCCAAAAATGTTTCAATTTTCAATCCCATAATAAATATAACAACATACTTCTTCGTCTATACAAATAACCTGACTAGAGAGTAAAATGGTCATATACATGAAGAATTTGAAAAATTACTATCCCAAGTTAGTAAAACGTGTCAGCCTTTTTATTATTTTTATCAACAAATTGACACGTTCCACTAACTTAAGATAGTAATTTTCAAATTTTTGCAAGTGTACCACCAGTTTACTAACAATGTCAGTAATTTATATTAATCTTATTTTCTCCTTGTAAAAGATACTTTGTCCTGCAACCAGTAACTAACAAAATGCATCCACGGCGTTGATCTACTTCGCTCGGACAACGTGGAATCAAAACATAGTTACAGCAGGGACGGAAAAGCGTTTATAAAAACTGGAATCGAGAGAAAAAAAAGAAAAGAAAAGAAACAGCTACAATGAAACATTATACCTACCAGCGAGTAGCTGAGGGAAAATAAATGATCGGGCGGGAGTTGTAAGAGGCTACGCGGCGGACTGGTTGAGCATATGTATATAGCCACGGGCGTGCGAGAAAAGCAGGTTCATGAATACGGGAGTATTTGCGCAGGGTGCAATGATACACGCGGAAGCCCGGCTAGTGTGTGCGTGGAAAAGCGCGTGCGTGGTCTAGTAGGAAAAGATCAACAAAATTCGAGGGAGCAGGGGACCGCCAAGTGAGACAGAGGATCAGCGAGAAACGAATAAAAAAAAGCTTCGTGAAATAAGGAATAAGAAAAAACAATTGATGGAGAAAAGAAATGGTGATAGAAATAAAAAAAAAAAGGAAAAGAAATGGAATCATTGGAGGGAAAGGAACTAGCGAATTGGGAAGAGATAACTAAAGGAACTGAGGTGGATGGCAAAAAAAGGAAAAATAAATTTTTGGATAACGAAGAGAGAGAGAGAGGGGGAAGCAAAAAGGGAACCAAATTAGACGGAGAGGAGAAATTCGATGGAGTGGGATGGAGAGTGGAAATTTAAAAGTGAAAGAGAAAGGTGGAGCGAGACGAGGGAGGGGAGGAGGCGAGGGAACGGGGGTGCCGTTGAAGCGAGACGCTAGATGGCGCTGGGCGATGGGTGAGAGTGGGACGGGAATAGCGATTGGAATGAGAGGGAAATGCCCGCGGGGCTTAATACGGTATGCACGGCTGTCGCTCGCTAGCCCCGACCAAATGTGGGCAAAGCCCCACTACGGCGACTAATATTTCGCGAGAGGCGCGCCGCGCTACGTGCCGGGACTGCGAACCAGCCGAAAAGCTCGGGGCCAAATCGCGAGCCAAATTCGAACTGGATCGCTGGCGGCACCGACACAAACCCGGACCCGAGATTGCGAACCGAGTGCACGACCAACGACCCGATTATCCCATCGATTCTTGACACTATTGCATTACGTGACACTTTTTTTTTTTGCCTCCCTTCCAACCCTGGGACACACTCCCGTGAACGACTCCCAATGCGCCGTATTTTGTTTGCATGTTGCGAACTTCCGCCGGGAGGGGGCGCGAGCGCGACTCGCCCAATCCTCTATTTCATTGGCAAATTGATATACTCCTGGTCGAATGGAGAGAAATCGGATTCTTTGGCGGGGAATTTTAGGGACTCGGAGGATTTGGATAACGGGTTTGAATTAAGGGGATGTATGAAAGTTTGACCTTCAAAAGTTGTAAGGGATGCGGATGGATTGCGAACAAAAGTATTATTTTTTGGGGATATTCTAAATTTTAAACTAAATATTTTTATATTCATAGATTGTTGAATTTCTATAAAATTATATAAGTATGTTTATGGTTTTTTTTTTTCAAAATTCGTACAATATTTTCAGAATTTTTTTATCTATTTAAATATAAAATTTCTATTTGAGAAATTAATTTCAGTTTCGAAAATATTACAATCTGCTTCACTTTCTATGAATACTTTTTTATCCCGAACAACACATTCGTTTAACTCTTTTCACAGAAAAAAAAGAATATGTGAAATTGTACCATTTGAAAGATATATGTAGAAAACTGACGCGCATCGACAGCTACAAATAACAATTTTTATAACATTTGATAAGTTAACTAAAATAAACATTGGGAGTGTGCAATAAAGTTAAAAAATATTAAATAATAATATAAATATTATTATATACTAATAAAGTTCATTATAACGAGGGTGCAAAAAATATCATTTTTATATATTTCTCAGATCAGTTCAGTCCTAATTAACACTAATTGGAATCGAGCCACATCCATCCAGTGGCGTCCCGCGTACGCAATCTATATTCAAACCGCTCATCAAGAACCAACAAATCGGCGCCATCACCGCGTCGCCCGTAATTTTCAAAAATCCCAAACTCCGCTTTACCCATAATACACGCGGGACAAAATGAACGGTCCAATTTTGCGAACGCAATCAGCGCGAACCCGAACAAAACACTTTGGTCGTCCCCCCTCCCCCACCCCCAAATCTTTTAATTGCATCCGCGCGATCGTATTTTTTTAATTAAACCGCGGAAATAAAGTGTAAATACTCCCTTTGTACACATCGATCACTTGTAACATTAAGCGACATCGGATCGTGATACGCGTTACAGGTTGCCACAAACGCACCCCCCCTCCCCCCTCCGCCGACCGTCATTCCCTTTTTTTTTATTCCCCCCCCCTTCTTTGCCACTGGCAGAATGGCGCTGTTCCGTTAGTTATAACGGGATCGGTACGATTTTTGAGTTACGCTTCCGAGCATTGTTTGGGCGCCGAGCATTATAGTTGCAGGGCATAATAGATGACACCGGGAAATACAGAGAAAATGCCAATTTTCGAGAATTCATTATTTCCTCCCATAAGTTGAAATTTTTCGGTTTTGTAGATAATAACGACAATCGAAATACATTATGACGCGTTTTAAAAGGGTCTAATTATATAGTTTTTGAATTAGCTGAATGAGGGGAATTAGAATAGATATTGAAATAGTAGAATTTGGAAAAAAATTTTTTTGGAACTTCTACTATTTATATAAAGCCATAATTTAGCAATTTCTAAATACAAAATTGGCTATTTCGAGGAATTAGTTAAGTAAATGCGACCAAAAAGTGGCCTAAGCTTGGACTAAGCTTGGCAAAAATTGGCCATCAATATCGATCTAATCTTGGCATGAAACACGAATTTACTTTGGCCCAACTTTGGCCCATTTTTGGCGTCCAATTTTGGCAGGAAATTTGGCTCAAGCTTGTATAAATTCTTCGACCAATCCTGGTTTAAGCTTGCGCCACGCTTGGACCACTCAATCAGCAAGTTTGGACCAAACTTGTACCATTGAAACACGGAATACTTTGCCCCATCATTGAAGCAAGCTTCATCCCCAAATATCGTTCGCCAATATTGGGCCAAGCTTGACCCATGTGTTAAGGGTGACGTAAGTTGATTTTTTTTAAATTTTCAGCATTTTTAGCATCGATTGAAGATTCTTCGCTATTGTTGCCTACCCGCGGTACAAATCCAAACACGGAATCATGTCAATTTTCGGATCATTAATGCCGGGTCAATGATCATGAATGGTCGGCGGTTGCGCAGCGCAGCAATATATCATGCGCGCAACGGTACGCGATTTATGTAATTAAGGCACGCAACAATTTATACAACAGCGGAGATTGCGTTTTCGAAAATTGATTGCCAGTTGAGTTATGTAACAGACTGGCCGCGTTCGTTTGCTTATTGAGCCAATTGCCGCGCTTCCAATTATAACATATTTAACGCGCATGGCCAAACCCCATCGAGGCCAATGGCACTTTCCCACAATTGTCGGACCATCTTTTTACTCTCAGGTCGAAAATTAAGATAAAACTTTTATGCTAGCATGATTCTGGATTAGAAATAAGTAGAGATATTTCTTTTTTCAGGCCAAGCAGATGAAACGTGAACAGTGGTTGATGAACTGCAAATCGTATAAATCCGGTCGATGAACCAAGAAGAAAAATGTAAACGATTACTATGGCAACCGGAGAGGAAGAATATAATGCCCGATAAGCAAAATAATGATATAAACTGTATTCTTATATCGAGTTAAATTCTTAATCTTTACAAAGTTGTAAAATATTATGATTGCTAACTTATTTTTAATAAAATAATAATAAGGTAACGATTAACCTTCGGATACTGATTTGATTATGAAATTTGTGGGTCATTTTAACTCCCTAACCACGCATTAATAAGAAGCACTGAACATTTGTTTCCCTACGACGCAAATTGAATGATTTTTAATGAAGTTTGAATGGTGAACATTAAACGGTAATCGTCATACATACAACGGTATAGGGATATTAAACTTTGAATGAGAACGATGAACGTTAAATCATAGATACTGAACATTAAATAATTAACTATAAATAATGATGTGCGGATATTAAACAGCAAACTGCATATTTTGAATAATTTACATGAGATACTAAATTCGTCACAGTCAGCGGTTAGAGGTACACTTTAAATAAAATCAATAAATAAAAAATTTCGTATGAAGCAAATAATTTTACAAGGGTAAAGTTCGATTGGGAATTACATTTTCTTCGTCTGAAATATCTTAAAGAATGGGACTAAAATGGTGAAATGTTTGTAAATACTCAGAAGAGTTATATAAACATTAGGAAAACTCGAAATTTAACGTTACAGTAACATTTGAGTAACATTATTACAACATTCCTACAAACGAAATATAGACTTTGCATTTATTTAATGCATTCACATAATCGAAGGTTAATACATAGCTGCGAAGATTTATAAGTGTTATTCCAACGTTACTTTAACGTAAATTCCTAAAATCTGATGCATTATTATAAAGTTACTAATCGAAATACGATTATTCTAAGGATTATTTTGAATATCCTTGAAGCTTAACAAAAATGTTAAAGTAAGATTGTCAAGATTCAACATTAAACGTTACAGTAACGCTTGAGTAATGATAATACGACTTTTCTACAAACATTATATAGAATCTACATTTATTTAATTCATTCATACAATCACAACCTGTTACTTAGTTACGTAAACTCACAATCGTTACTCCAACGTTACTTTAACTTAAAAATCCTAAAATCTATTGATAAAAATACGATGATTCTGACAATTCCTCAAGATTGCATAAAGAATTCCACTCTCCTCTCGTTACCGCTGGGCAGAAACAAAACTGCGAAACGAAGACGAGACGTGGATGGTCTGAAAAGAGTTTTGAATGATTGCCAAGCGTTTTCGGCACACGACTAAGATAGAGATGTAGATGCGAGGGCTAACTTACACGCATAAACACGTGCTTGTGTTACCGCACGTCTGCACGGTATAAGCGCGAGCGAGACGGACGTAACCGGGTGGCGTGTTGGAGTGAAAGGGCGAATATGGATACGTGTAGGTACGCATACACAAACAGCAAGAGAGAGAGGCTTACAAAGAGAAACGGAGCGAGAGGCAGAGGGCGAGTGGGAGTGCCCAAGATGGCGCCACGGTGAGTGGCGTGGTCGAAGGGAAGAAAGAGGACGAGAACACGACGTAGGTGGGAAGGGTGAAAGATAAATGACGTGTCCACCACTACTAGTGCCACGAAGACGCGGCGAAGGAACCGAGACGATGGGTGCCTCCATTAAACATAAGCTGCTCGCTTGTTTACCCTCTAACCTTCCACTTTCCAGTTAACCAATTCCGCTGTTTTTTCTTGTCTCAAACGCGTTTTTCTTTCGTCTCGCACCGTGTCACTGATTATTTCGACAATGTTTTCTAATTATGGATAAGGAACGGTGGAATTTGAAATATGTTGAACGTAGACAAGTATCCCTGAACTTTGGTTTTGCAAATATCAGAACATACTATGCAAGGGAGATAATTTGATTTTGAATATTTTAAAATAAAAAAAATATTCTTATAACACGTGTTCCTTTATTTTTGAAATGGAAAGAATTTTTTCTTGGAAATGGAATTTGTTCTAATAAAATACCTATATCTTCGGATCTGATTTACGACAGAAATAACATTCTATTGAAAATTTTACGAAAGATTCCACTCATATTCCGGGAAATAAAACTATTGAATTTTAATTCTTGCTGATTTTATCTTGTATCTATTAATAGTGTACATAACAAGATACTCAAACGTTAAAATAATCGAAAATGGTAATATGATGTTGACGATAAATAAAGATAGATTTTTTTTTTATTCTAGTTGGAACTTATTAACGCCGTAAGTATGTATCAAATCGTACCATCAAAATGATAACATTCATACATGAAGTACTTTTTGTTTCAATATTGAAATCTCGGATATATTGATCAGGAAAGTCAATTGGTTAATACCAGAAAATGTATATTATCCGATAGTTTGTTATCAACCTAAATTTTTGAAGCTGTTATCAAAAACTGGTAAACAATAGGTGTTATCACTAATGCAGGATCAATATCAATTGCTATGAAAAATGCAAACTGAACTTTAGAGGATGAAACCTTGCCAAATTGATAGATAATGGGGATATACATTATTATCAGAAATAAAGTAATATAACTAATAAACAGAGCTTTAAAATTCTACAAATTTATATTTATTTGCACTTCCCCCCCCCCCTTAACCTCGCAAATTGCAACGAAAAACGTTTCTTCGCCACTGTATTACGATATCAATTAGTTATGCCCCAAACAATAAAACATCCTTCATCCAAACAAAGATACAGCCATAAAATTCGAAAACGATGCCGGGTTGCCTAACGCAGGAGCGACGCGCGGCACAATAAGACGCGGATAGAGGTTTACGAGTTCACGGCTCCGTGAATCGCGAACAGCCCGCGTTATGAACTATCGGAAGACACATTAGCGCAAATCTGCGAAGCCAATAACTCGGCTCGTCGCACGAAATAGGGGATAGGTGCCACCGGGGGAGGGGAACGAGGACGGCGCCGACCCGGTACGCGGGTGCGACGGAGACGCCGCCATCGCCGGAGAAAGCTTTGTCAAATTATTCTACGATTAATAATCCGCGCGTTACACGCGTGATCGGCCCTTTATTCGGTCCGCAGCGTTCCTTCCTGAGCCCACTATCAGAGCTCATACCTACCCCCCCCCCCTCTACCCCTGGCACCGACAACATACGATATCGCACTATTCTCTAAGCGTAGGTGCATCGCACGAGGACCCGTGCATTTGTCGCTTCACTGCCGGATTGACCGTTGAGCCGTTTCACTTGCTTCGTTAGTCTTCTGCTTCTTGCTCAATTATTCGTAGTCGACATTGACCATAGGAGAAGGGCTCCGCCAGCTTCTGACTCACGTTCGATTGAATCTCGCTTCAGGCCACGTTCCCACGATGCGTAAGCTCCAGAAAAATGGCGGTGAATTACACTTTTTTTTTTATTTTTTGCAAGTATAAATAAGTCGAAACAGCTTTTAATACGACAAAATTTATATTTGTCCAATGGTGATTTTAATTCAGTATGTTATTACCACTTTCGGTCTTCTTTAACTCGTCCTTGGTCTTCGACGTCATATTCACCGTTCTTCAATTCATGACTACTTCTCTTATTTGAAGCGGGATATGACCTTTTATATTGATATCCACGAAAAGTAGTAAGAAAAATTTTCTGTTTTAAAGAAAATCTTTACTGTTTTAAATATATTTTTTATATTTATATAATGTATATAAACATACAATTTATCTTTGTCTTCACACGTTAATTTTACTGTATCTTTTTCTCAGTATGTACGGCTTTTTCTATTCATCGATAGCAAACACATATAAAAAGCTTTAAGTTACAAGTTTAAGCTGCTATATGTCCAACTTCCCATTAAAAATAGTAAAAATTCTCCAAACTCAATCTCCCTCGGTACGTGATAAACCCAATGGCAAAAATATCCTAGCCAAAATAAAGAGCTTCCAATTCCAATAAAGCTTTTGCCGTGCGAAAAAAAAGCGAAAAAGAAATAAACAATCGAAGGGATGCGAGGGTAAGGGACTTTTCAATATCTACCGGGCCGCGAATAAAAAGGGTCAAAGTGCGCGCGCGACACGCGCCGTTTACGCGGACGCGAAGAAAGCGCGGAATAAAGGCGCTGCGTTTCGCGGGCGTGCAAAAATTATTGAACGAAAACCGTCACTCGCAATATCCGACGTACGTAAGCATCGTCCCTCGGCGGAGTACGTACTTGCACACGTCAACCGTGCCATTGTGCGCCGCGGCAGCTCGCCGAGAAATATACGCCGAGCGCGCCGCTGCAAAAAGAGTGATATCATCCCCATAATGTGATGCAAGCGCGATGATCCGGGGGAGCAATATACCGTGGCAACCTCCGACCCGACCCTGCGCGATCCCCAGGACCTCCTTTGCTTCCGGGACGTCGCGATATTGCTTGTTTTATTGAAGCGTGACACCCATTTTTTCGCCGTCTATGACTCGAGAAATAAGCCCCGAAAATCGCGCAAACATGGAAAACATTTTTATGAGTCCGGCTGTTTAACAATCTTTCCTTCTTTTTTCCCCCCCAACCCTCCTCGTACGCCGGGCAATAAACTCCCAAGTTTTTAGAACGATATTGATCACTTGCGCATCGTTTTATCGCTGTTTGCTATCGGCGACCTTTTCTAACTGCATGGTATCGAGAGAGAGGGCAAGTGTTAAAAACCGCGTTTTGATGTACAATATGGATAGAACGATGATTTTCATAATAATTCTTTTTATTATTGTTCATTGACGGATGTTGAAATTGAATCAATGGAAAGTTAGAAGCAAGTTCTTGATATCAATCGAATCATGTAAAGTTTCCGGAACCAATAAAGCGCTTCTGATCACTGTACACTGAGAAAAAAATTGGGATAAAAATTATTATACTAAATGTAAAAGTAGGGACAAATTACAATTCTTGGCATATTTAAAATACATTTTAAAAGAGATTATCAGTATTATACAATTTACTATGATAGAGTATAATAAAAATGTTCATTTTTCTTATAACCTCTTTTAAATTGTATATTAACTTAGACAAGAAGAAGACATTTGTCCCCATTTTTACATTTAGTATAATAATTTTTATCCCAACTTTTTTCTCAGTGTACTCTTACTGTTTAAGGGAAAGTACAATAACGCAACACAAGCTGATTCAGATTCGAGATGTTCAATTAATGATCATTTACTTATCCGGTTGTGCTTGCGCATTATTGAACGTTGATTCTGTAGAATAATGTTATTTATTGTGACGTGAAATCAGTGAAATTGCAGTAATTCCGTATGAGGCATTAACTTCTGCGCTTTGCTTTGTTAATTTTATACTTTATATAGGAACCCATGTGGAAATTGCCAGCACTGACAAACGGCCCAAGCTTGGGCCAGTACTGGCTGCCAGCATACGACAGACAGCATTGGCCCAGCATTGCGGAAGAGCCGAATGACAACAGATTCTGTCGTATGCCGGATCAATAACGGCAGTTGAATTGTTTTGTTTAACGGGCTTCAGCCAGTACTGTGCCAGTACTGGTTTACAATAA
>JABFPN010006913.1:0-10943 GCA_022817305.1 Leptoteleia sp. ZL-2020 | reverse complement strand
GTGCCAGGCGTGTGTCGACGGTCGTTTGACGAACGTAGAATTTCGTTTGGCGACACTTTGTCGAACGCCCGGACTGACGCTGTGCCAGGCGTGTGTCGACGGTCGTTTAACGGTTAAAAGTAATTTTTGAAGACCATCGGGCCATGCTTGTGCCGATGGTTTATCGACGGTCGAGCCGATAGTGGGGCAATGTAGTTTTCGAACCGTCGTCCGCCACTGCAGTGCCACCAGTGGCCCGTTTGTTACGGTTGGCGGACCATCGTATTTTCTACATGGGTAGTGTATTTGCTTTTAAAGAACAGTAATTTTTATTAAAAGACGGACATGTGGCTAAAATACAGTTAAAAACAGTAATTTTTTCTGTTATATTTTTCTCAGTGTACTGCTCAAGATTTAGTGTGGTTTCATAAATTCATTCCTGTAAGTATTTCCTTATAAGGTTATAATTAGGTCTCAATAATGGTCCCACATTTGATATCCTGATTATAGATAACGAATGCCTACCGTTACACACCGAAAAGGGCATAATGTGGATGCCTGATAAGTACCTCATCTGGTAATGTGGCTCCCTGATCATGCCCACACTTCAGCCCAATTTCAATTTTTACTAGGGAACTTGTATGGTTGTCGTAAGCATGCTTAATACATTTGTTCCATTGACATGAATATTAACCATGCAGTATGTTGAAACTAAACATATGTATATTTATATCAACAATTTATTTTTTCCGACTAATACATTTCAGTTTTATTAATTAATATGTCATATTTTTAAGTTATTTATTTTTATACTAATAATTTTAAAATTAATTAAACATTCTTCAATTTTAACAGTAATTATTAAAGTATAAATATTTAATTTTTTTTATATTTATTGTACAACTTTTTTAATTATAGATTTCTGAAGCAATATCAATTTTAAAATTAGTTAATGTTGTTTCAAATTATGTGACATTAATTGTAAAATTAATTAAAAAATTAATGATAACGATGTTGATAATATGTAATTAAATGAAAAGAAATCTTAATAAAATTTGAAGCCAATATAAGTATATAACACGTGTTGATTGGATAAAATAAATTGGATTAAGAAAAGAAAAAAATGTCTTAATGGATTATTAAATTAGTATACATTTATAGCAATAAGCAATTTAAAATTTTACATTCAAATCAAAGGCATACCTTAAAAGTATTAAATATAAAGTATTAATGTATTAATACTATTATGTTGTTTCTAAAAGTAAAATAGTATAATTTAAAAATAATAGAAGGATATTTTTTTGTTATAACAACATATTTATCTGAGATACTTAGTTTTCATTTTTTTAACCCTGCACGCATTGTATTGCACTTTGCCATTAATATTGAGAAAACAACGCAAGATGCCAACATAACGAAAAGCACACGTCAAATAAAACTGTTTACTTTACAAACTTTTTTTTTACTGAAGTGCCGATTTTTTTAAATCTATTTTTTTTTTTTTTTTCAAAACAAATGCACGTGTAGTCGAACCTTGGGATAAAAAAAACGCGCATAAAATTTCATAATAAATTGAATATAACATTTTTATTTTAAACAATATTTTTTCTCTGAATGTTTGAATTTTATTTCAGGCTCTTAAAATAGATGTGCTTAGTATAAAACAAATGTTACGAAGCAGAATTCTGCTGAAGCTAAAAAAATTATTTGCTAAATTTTGCAAAAATTGTATACATTAATGCTTATATTTAAATGAAATCTTCTCCGCTTACAAAATCTTTTTACTTTAAAAAGATTTTTTTTTGTTTACATATTGAGTGGAAAATCTGTTTAAAAGTAAAAATTTTCCTTTTATTATCACGCATCTATTTTTAGAGTGCACGTGAAAGCTTATACCATTATGTAAATTAACGAAATAAATATTTTAAAAAATTTGCTTATTTCAGTACGTAATTAATTTCTAAAGTGTTATTATAGTAAGCATTGTTACATAACAATTTACATTTGTTGCAATATTTTACAATCATAGTAGTGGCCATATAATTTATATAATTAATCATTTAATAATTAAATAACTTTGAAAGCAAATGTTTTATTTATTCACAGTTAAATGATTTTACATTTTACTTTACATAATTGCTATAAATATTTCATTTACTCTCAATATTATATTTTTGCAAAAATGATAATAACTTTATGAAATCAAATTAAAATATTGCAATGTCATGTTGCATTTTATCAAAGCGTTTAAGTTATTTCGAGTTATCGTTCCACATATTTCAGATCATATCTTTCATGATTGAAGTCGTAAGTTTAGTTCATATTGTAATCAAAATCGAAAAACCTTACGAGCAAAACAAAAGTTGAAATTAATTATAAGTAATTAAGAATCGAATAACACAAAAAAAGAAAAAGAAAAGAACTAATATATCTTCAATTTTGGAAAACATGTTTATGTTTACAAAACATGAAGGAAAACCAGCAATAAATAAAAGAGCGGGGTTTAAACAGATTGGGGAGAAGATTAAAATCGACACATTTATTATTAGATGACAAAATAATAACTTAAGTTTATGTTTGTGTATAGAAATGGCCAGAGACACACCGGGCTCCCCGATGTCGAGGCCACGAGATTTGACAATGGGGGGTGCGACAGCCACCCTAACTTCCGGTGCCTATCATGTCACTGCCGCAGATCCTACCACGCTGCACGTTCAACAGAAAATCCTTGAGGTAACGTTTAACTTAGTCCTGCTATTTTTAAACTCGGACTGTTGGTTTATCAGTCGGACTTATCGATCCACAGTAAATAAATTAAAGTATCAGTATAAATTTAACGTAATTGGAAGGAACAAAAATAAAACATTGGGAGAAAAAAAGCTGCTTCATTATCTCTTTAGAAAATATATTATCGCGAATATAATAAACTGAAATATCAGTTATTATTTGCAGATACTTTAATTTATACCAAGAGACAAATTCAATAAAAATATCACATTTTTGTAGACTAAAATTATGTGTGCAAAATGATACAATTTATTATCCTGATTAGTATGTAAATATGGAATAGTAAAAGAGTTTATTTAAATTAAAAAGAAAACAAAAAACAATAGGCTGAAGGATTAATTGTACAGAAGAATATTACATACATTTTATATATAAATAATAAGATAATTACATAAATTTGCAATTTTTACTGTAATAGTTGAAAAAAAGAAAATAAAAAAAAAACAGGAAAAGTCTATTAAACCAACGTAATTTTTATGCGACATAATATACATGCGGCGTATAGCAGGTTGTCAATAAAAATACATTTTAATGTTAATTTCATTGCTAGTTGAGTATTTTTATTTTTAGACTTTATGTTAGTACATAGAGAAGTATTTTGATGGATTTATTGGTAATGAAAAATGTTACTGTTCGATGCGAGTGTGTGCGAGCGTGACGATCGAAGGGAATTAGTCGAGCCGACGATAAGTGCACCGACGACGACAACCACGACCGGGTCACCTATTTTTTCTTTCTTTTTTTTTTTAGGTGCACATCATCGTGGTAAGTTGTCACGCATCGTACTAACCGAAGGACCGAACGTATCGCGCTAGATCGCGCTCATTATCGCGATGTCGTCGCCACGTTTCTATTGCGTTGCTCCGAAACCATGATTATCATTTCACTTCAATAATATAATACGGAACGGAATTTGACCTATCGTACAACTTTATTTCATCAGACGAATTTCGATAAAGACTTTACTTCTCAGACGAATCAAATTTATTTCTGCTTACAGTCTATTTATTGCAATGTATTATATCAAAATATAATATATTACATTATTAGTGAAAGACGTCTGCAATTTTATTTTATAAGTGTTTATTTTGTTTATAAAAATTAACTTACAATTAATAATCAAAAGAACTTAATTTTTATTTAGCCATTAACTTTTTATAATTCCAAAAGAATGTTGAAAATTTTATTATTGCGAAATTGTAAAAAGAGAATTAAAAAAAAGCTTACTTGTATAATGATAATAAGACGTAATGAATGTTAAGCTATCAAAAATATACGCGTTTACGATTTATAAAATAAATTATATAATTCATACTCAACCAAAATTAAACTTTGCGTGTTTTTAATGAGAATAATGTCGTTTTTCTTTGTCTCTTTTTATTATAACTATTATTTTAATTTATTTTGACATTTCGCATGTGTAAATGTCAAACAGATACGGAAAATTAAAATAATAAAAGTAACTAATAATTATTCTTATCTTCTTAAGTATGCCTTATTGTCATAATTATATAATGTGTAGATTATCATTTGTCATTATTATTCATTATTTTTACATGGCTATTTTAATTCAAAATCCGAAAACAAAAAAATTTAGCGTGGTAATGATTATTTTGATTCGAAATTCAGCTCTTTTTTTATATGTATATGAAATATCCTTCTCCGTCACGGATATTTATTAAGTTTCTAAGCGGCGGTGTAGAGTAGTGGAAAAAGACGGAACCAGTAACTGCGAGGTGACGAGTTCTATTCCTTGATAGGAGGAATTTTTTAAAATATATCATATTATCACATATGTCCTCGAGTTACACTAAAATATAGTTAGCAACTACATAATAAATTCCTCTCGTTGTACGTTTTCAGTATTACCTCACTTATTTATCGCGGTTGAATTGAATTACCCTTACGCAAATATAATTTTCTATCAACATAATATTTGTTAAATTCTTTTTCATTACGTACGCATCGTATTCGTTGCGCAAATCTAATGTATTGACAAAGCTGCGAGCTTGCGTTGTATGACGCGGCGATAAAACAAATAACCCATTATCGGAAATCACGCTGCTTTATTTGATAAGCAATGCCAGTTTTGCACAAAGCGATTCTACAAATACTCATTTGAAATAACATTGAACTTTGCTGTTTATTACAACCCCATAAATGCCGCACTCTCTCGTTCAAAATCAATTGAATTTGACATTTGTTGCCGCACGAATTAAGTAAAATAAAAATCAGTCGACAAAAATAGAAATAATAATAACACTGACAATAATGAATGAAGTATAATTTATATATACAAAAATAATAACTGTATAAACAATCAATATCTTTTTATAAAGATAAATGTCCTTTTATTGGAAAATTTTTAAACTGTATTAATTATAAATTTAAATTGAAACTGACAAATTCGTGATTGAAAATAAAAATACTTTGTTCGGAATAAAAAAATTGTTCGGAATTGTGTAGCTGACTTGGATTAGGGACAAATTTGGAGCAAGTGTTGGCAATGAGTTTGAGTGTTTTATTCGCTGATAGTATTTCCGGTTAATTTCTGGGATCGAAGATGGCCGATTTATTGGAGGCGCAATGTCACTTGTTCCTGACACTTGAACCAAACGCACGGCTCGAACGCGACGACAGTCATGGAGCCAAAGGTTATCCAATCGATCCATGAAAGTGCCTGACGAAACGTTTATTTATAGAAAATCGTTCGGTTAATTTTATGCCGCACGCGAACAGATATCCTTACTATGAAAATTTAAATACGCGCCCGTGTATAAAACGACACTTAAACTCGTGTTCTGTGTTACTGTCAAATCGATATCTCGTTAAAAACGCATGCACCGATTTTCACCTCTTTCATGTGTCAAAAATTTGCTCGCGTATTACTGTTCAGCGTATTTTTCACTACATTTAACTTAGTTTTTACCCAACGTATATATCCTATGTATATATACATCTAACGTGTGTGTGTGTGTGTGTGTGTGTGTGTGTATAACTTTACTGTTGTTGCTATGGTTTAAATTGGAACAGAAAAATTATTGAAATTCTTTTGCTATATCTAAATCTTTCGTATTTGTGATTATTATGATTGTTTTATTTGATCGTGAATATTGATATTGTGTTAAATTACAAAATATGTTGCAAATTTTTCAATTATGTCATACACATTATGATGTATATTGCAGTTTTATCGAATTTGTTTTACGAATGTAATAATAATATGGAATATTTTATACATATTTCAGTTATCCTTCTATTATAATATAGTATTTTTTTTAGAAAATTTTTTTTTCGTGTATAATAATCATATTAGAAGTTTAGAAGCACAATAATATTTGTAACTTGCAATTAAGAATCACTAAAAATTTATAATATTGAAATCTTTGTATTATAATATATTATTTTCAATATTTTGTAATAAAATTATAAAAAGAATTCATTTCTTTCCAACTTTGATTTGCTTTTCATCATTATCAAATTAATATCCCGTTAAAGCATGACTACCAAAATGGCTATCGACGGAAATAAATAATACGCGAATCAAATAATTGTATAATAATTACTTAATTATTAAAAAATTTATAATTATTTAAAAAAAAATTATAAAAAAGTGCAATTTCAAGTAATGATACAATTATCTAGCGGTCAATAAAATAACGAATTACATAAGTAATATACAGAATTTGTTATAAATACACGTTTGTATTTTTAACTCGATGTTAAAATTAAAAATGTTATTTTTCGTCGTACTCCGTACTTAACGATTATCAGGACTTTAATCATTATACAATGGATGACGTATATTTTATGTAATTTTGAACATAAAAAGAATAATTATGTAATTGCTAGCATCCATTTCGGTGCAAAATATTCCGCGATGCAAATGAGCTCGCGAAAAAAAAATAAAGGCAAATTGATCGTTCGGCTAGCCGGAGATAAATGTGTCGAAAATCGTAGGGAAAGAGAATTGCAAAATGTTGAATTGACTTTTTGTTTTCGTTCTTCTTGCGAATTCTTTAAATGTGCGAGGGGATTATTTATGATAAAGATGGATAAATAGAGATGGAAAATTGTACAAACCTGATGCGCATAAATTGCTCCAAATACGAAAGCTGACAATGGGATAATAAGTATAACGAGCGTAACCGCGCGCCTTGTGTGAATGTAGCGGTCGCGAAATTTTCTCATTACAGTAAATCCGCGGAGTCCGCGATAAAGATTGTATTCGTGGATCCACAACAGGATGCTCGAGTCGATTCTCGAATCAGTTTTCTGTAACGTGCTCGACGATGTTATCTAAAGTTCAAGGCCACGAATTATATTTTTCATTACGACAAATTTATCGTTCGTTGTCACTCGCGTCGTTGGCAATTTTAATTGAAAGCAACGCAATTCAATTAAGTTTATTATTTACGCAATAATCGTCGCAGTTGCGACCAGTCGCGTTTAGAAAAAAAATCTGAAAATAACTACAAAACAAAAACGTTTTATATTTGTGCATTTTCACAGAATAACGTTATGAAATAGAAAATATTCCGAAGGACTGGTGGAATAATGTGTAGATTTATATATGAAAAATTATGTCAAATTTTCTTACATTGTTAAGGAACACAACGACTTATATAAAATATAAGAGAGTTTTAAATAAGATATGTGAAAAGTTAGCAAATATATAGTGTTATGTTACATAATCGTGTGATTGTTTCATACAATTATTTGAAAATCTTTTACATTTTATTTGACATTTTCTTATTGCGTGTACTGTCACTTTCTTTTTAACTATATATGAAAATTTAACACAATTTTTTATCAGTACGTACTAACATAAAATCTAAAAGAGGCCAATTAGAAGCTATAATTTTCAGTTAATTTCATTTTTCATGCAAAATTTATTTATACACAAAGAAAAATTATTAGTTAATTTTTTTATAATTTATTCGAAACTGAACTAATAAGTTTAAGCCATTCGATTTATCATAGTATTTATTTCGTTCTATACAAGACTATATGTATTTTCTTATAAATACAGAAAAATTTATTGTGAAAATACTAATTATTGTTGATATACAATAAGTTGCGTGACTCGAGGTCAAATATTTCGATGTTCCAAGATAAAAAATGAGATTTGAAATATCCATCAGATGAAAAATATAAATGATATTTTGTATACTTAAATGTCATAAAATATTTCTGTAAGTTATGAAAAACTTTACTTTAATGAACTTATATGTCCAGTTTATCTTAATTTATTGAAAACAAAAATTACGAGTAATTTTTCTCTGTGTAAAAGGAAAATCATTTAATTTGAAATGAATTTGAAGTAATTGGAAATAATAATCATTTCAATGTATGGAGCATTCATCAATTATCTTCCTCAATTATATTTAAATGTGTGCAAATAATGGAAAGATAAAAGTAAAAACTTTAAATATGTTTTCGGCATAAATAATTATATGCAAGCTAAAAATACATAATGCAAAACGACATGTTATGCGTTACGAATTTAAGTTTAATTGCAGATTATGCTAACTTCGCTGTTTGAAAATAAGACACTTAACATACTTGGCTAATTAAGTTATAATAGCAATGAGTAGTGTATTAAATAATATGTCTAAATTTAAACATAACATACTTTGCAGATTCGGCTTACACTGAGAAAAATTATATGATGAAATTTTACGAGTTATTGAACATGAGCAAACTTTAAATTTATTTTTGAAAAAAATTTATATGAAAATTTTACTGTTTTTAACATGAACTGAAATTTATATTGAAGATATTAGATTGTTAGAACGTCAGCTACTCTTATTTTGAACAAAAGTACATATTTCAGGGGGCGTATGGTATATTGGGTGGTTTGATTCCAGAATCAATTCTGGAATCATGCGCTACCGTAAGTACTCATTTTCGTAGCACGATTAAACAAAGATGCACGATATATCCTCTAGGGACTTTTTGAACGCACCCATGCGATAACAGTGCCGCCAACGTAAATGTTCTTCTCCATAATATAGGTACACTCAGTCTCAGTGATTCGTCCATTCCTATATCTTAGTGGAAAAAATTTTATGTTGGTACTAATAGGTTTGCGACAAAGAATAGAGACTAGTTCACTGGTAAGAATTTGGCGCGAAACGATATGAAATTGGAATGTAGTTGTCATTCCCATATTTTATTGTTTTATCGATGTAAACAAATTAATTTAATTTTTGTTTTTAAATTAATTTTTTACATTGATAAAACAATAAGAATGAGAATGACAACTACGTTCCAATTTCAAAGCGTTTCGCGCCAAATTCCTACCAGTGAACTAGTCTCTGTTCCTTGTCGCAAACTTACCAGTACCAACATAACAATTTTTTCACTAAGATATAGGGATGGACGAATCATTAAGACTGGGTGGGTATACAGTCAAGCTTCAATACCAATCCCGTCCAACGAATCTGTTTTATGTATAGGAATTCGCTATTCCTAAAAGCCTCGTTTCTTGATGGCGTTGACGAATACCTAATGTGACGTAGCAGTCACGTAATAATCATGCTATCTTTTTCACACTCATGTTTCATGAGTGTCAATGTCTATCCACTAACGGTACTAAAAGCGTCACACCTGGTCTAAACTAGACAAAAATAAAATATAACTAATCAGAGTCATATGTCAGTATTGGACATCGTGTATCGTACTGAGTCACCCTTAATGTTCAACATAACCTCAAATATTATTTAAATCGACACAATGAGTACTGGTTTAGAGAGCCCAGCTGATTACCTCATCGTGGTCATCATGGTATCAATTAAAATCAGGGGCATCGTGGCTTCCATCTGCCCAGTTTAAACGTGTGGTGAATTATCCAGAAAATTGTCGGACGTTAAAAGCAATAGTTTTATTTTTTAAAAAAAGAGATTACATTAAAATTCGAAATTAAATAGTGTAATTGGCTTTTATGGAACTTAACAACCTGAACCATAAAAAAAAAGCATCGACATTTTTTAAATTAAATGAAAAATGTGAAGTGACATATCGAGTGAAGAAAGGTGAAAGTATTTCGGCATTAGCCATTGCATTTGATGTATCCGGAAAAACGATAAAAGTTAAATTACTTTACATATTTGATCATACTAAACAAATCTCATAATGTTTTAATTAAATTTTTTTACTGAGTGTATATATATGTATGTAAGTACAATTTTTGTTTAAATAAAAAAAAAGTAAAGAATAAATTGAAAATGTTCAGAATTATTAAATGTGAACTGTATAACCAATATGCACCCAAAGTATCCTAATTTGATCTATCCCTGATAAACAATATGGCAGCGAGGAGAGCTGCTTAAAAACAGTAAATTCTTCCTCTTAAATAGTATACGGAGAATACATAAGATATCTAAATTTAATAAAAATTAACAACCTGTTCGTAAAGTAGACATATACTTGAAAACATCGACAAACTATCTTATGTCCTTTTTTCTTTTATTTTTTCTGTGTAAATTTTTGTCTTATTTTTCTTTATAGAACGATTTTCTTCTAATTGGCTCCCAAATTTAACTTAACTTTGTATTGCATAAACAAATTTGTTTTTACTTGTTCATTAATCAAAGCGACCGAATGTATTGGTTCCCGACATAGTGGACAAGGTGGTGGAGTCGAAGTGCAAACTTCGCAATATTGCACTAGGCAAGCGATGCACACCAAATGTCCACATGGCGTCCGTATTACGTTGGTTTCAAGATTGTTCAAGCAGATTGGGCATATTTCATGATCGTACAATTTAGTAAGGCTCCCACTGAGATTTAATACAAAATCTGGATTAATTGATTCATTCAGTCTAATCATATAAAAACAAATAAACATTCTCCGAACAACACTTAAAAATTTTTATATTTCTAATCGTTGACTTTTAGTCGTTAAATGCTCAAGTAGAAATTTGATCGGGCTGGAATGCGGTCCCGACCGGGCATCCAAACCGGGCTCTATATATGGTGTAACGCTGGGCATACATGTGGCCCCAGCCGGGTATTCTTAATGGGATCCATTTCGGAACCCAACCGGAGCCACACTACATTTCCCGGTAATGTTAAAACTTCCGGGTCCTGGCAAGGTAGCCCAGTCGGACCCCAACCAGGTACCTTCGCTTTGATCCTAATTGGATATCCAGTCTGTCCCTGGTCAAATTTCTA
>JABFPN010006912.1:0-10943 GCA_022817305.1 Leptoteleia sp. ZL-2020 | reverse complement strand
CCTTGGGCCAGCTTTGGACGCCATATTACGTGCTCAAATGCAGTGTACCTGGTTAGTCCCTTATAGGGCTCGAATCAGGAAACCGTTGTTCAGGTATTCCACGTTTCAGCCCCATTGGGGCCCTATAGGTGATAGGGCATGCCCGATTTCATTTCTACCTGGGAATATTCTTGTATTGAAAGCTACGATATAAGTTTTAAATTTTACTATAATTTACAGCAGAAATATTTACTTTCCTAATATACCTTCAAATTGGCACAAAAAATAGTAATGTACGATATTTCGGTACATGTTAACATCATGTCATATCACATCATATAAGATCATAAGATCATTTCTCACATTTGATCCGAAAGAATGACAAGAATTGATCTCATCATAATGAATCTTCAATAAGATCACCATAATCCAAAGATTATTAAAAATAAATCCCATCTCCGGGGAATTCCAGATCATCGCAATCTCAAGATCGTTATCAGCCGATCGTCATTTCTAATCTTAAATCGAAGATCGCCACGGTTGCAAAACATCGCACTTTAAATGTTGCGCGCGACATTTATCAAACGACCTAAGATAATGAATATCGAGGACACTTTAACAATCGATTAATCACGAAAAATCATAACTCAAGTGCGAGTTGTGCGAAATCATTAAACAGTCATCAATCAACATCCGTGTCAATTAACATAATCGAGTTACGCCTCGTGGTACAAAAATGATCGCGTTGCAGAAGAAAAAAAGAAAAAAGGACAAAAAAAGAAAACAAAGAAAAGACGAGCGCGCGCGCGCTCGTTTGACATTTGAACGTTCATTAATCAGAAATTAAACAAACAGGGTCAATTGGCGCAATCAAATTATGAACGGCGTGCACGAAAGAACAAAAGAAGTTAATTAGCGGACAAAAGGTTGTGCGTCGCTCAACAGCCGATGACACGTGACGCGCGCGCACGCGCGCGACCCGTTTCGATCCTCCGCCAGTCGAGTACTAATTACGCTCCAAGATTCCTCAAGATTCCGAGACGTTTCTTCGAAATTAGCGCGACGCTAATAACCCCGCGGATGATTGATCGCCCCGGTGTCTGACGCCGATGAATTTGGCGTCAAAGACCATGTTCCAAAATTGATTGACAGTCCCTAGTAAAAAATTGACAGGGCTGTAACGGGGCTTGTAATGGTTCGCCAGTCAGGGGGACCTGGGTAGGTGACGTTACCCCTCTAGGCCCCTGACGGGAGGACCATTACAAACCCAGTTAGAGCCTGGTTAATTTTTACTAGGGGTATTGCGCATCCTTTTCTGGCTTATTAAAATTTATGTTTGTTTCACTCAGGCAGTATCCTAGTAAACATGAAACTGGCCTTGGTTGGTTTTAAATGGGGCTCTTTTATGGCTTTGGAATGGCACGCCCGATTTATAGGTTACCCTGTGGCGGCCAAGCTGGGGCCAGACCAAATAACCTGATCGGGCAATGATTGGGGATGTAACACCCCTAGTAAAAATTGACCGGGCGGTAACCGGGCATGTAATGGTTGCCTGCCAGGGGCCAGGAAGGGTAACGTCACCTTCCCAGGGCCCCGACGGGCCGACCATTACATGCCCGGTCAATTTATACTACGCATTGTTTTCGGTGGAATGTTGATCTCATTAGGGTGCCTGGTTAGGCCCCTATCTCGAATCTTGGATACCCAGCCAGAACCCTATTTCAGCCCAGTTTCAATGTTTACTAAAGTACTATCAATTAATTTTAAAATGTGCCTAAAGTACTCGAAATTCGACAAATTTCAGCTTAAAATGGCCAATCGAGGACGCCCGCGGTTCCGATTGGCTGAAACGTCCCGGGACGGTCCGTTTCCATTCGACGGTCAGCTAACGGTCATGCTGAAATTCCAACTCGAACCGAAACCGTTACGGTCTCTTTTTACAACCCTTTTTTAATTGTTTACTTTATGGACGAGCCCAACCGTCCGGAACGACGGTTAATTTGAATTTTTGAATTACAAATTCCAACGGTTGCGCTTCAAACCGTTGCCCGTACGCGCGCTCGTACGGTCATTTTCGTTCGTTATCGCGCCAAACATTGGGAATAATTGTCCACCGTCATTAGGAACAATCGCGCGATTTGAAAATTGTAACGGAACAATTTGAATGTGAAATTTACGTTAAAATAAGCGGGAAATTGAACGGCGTTTCGGTGACGGTCAATTGTTTGCGATAACAACGATCGATAATAACCACGCTGATTTGAATTCGAATGATGTAACGGTTACTAATGTCGCAACGTTACTTTTACCGGGTAAAAAATGTAAACAGGCAATGTTTGTAAACATTGTAATGAAGGGCAAATTAATAATACGAAAACAATTGCGATGTTTGTTTACGCTTGAAAGGGCATGAATGTGGAAATAAGTGCAAAACAGAAACAATCTTTAGTAAAAATAATACATATATGGTCCATATATGTGTTAAGGTTTTCATATAAGAAATTAAGAAATTTATATATGGACATATTCCTTGTAAAAATGAACATATATGTATATAAATATGATTTGCACTACATAAATATATATGGCCATATATGGTAATGATTGATTTCAATATAAGAAATTTATTGAAACTATATATATGGCTACAATATTATATCAATTATTGCCATATATCGGCCATGCATATCCATATATAGCCATATATAGATTAAGTAAAAACATACATGTTCATATATGATTTTTTTATTTTCTTATATGAATTTGTTAAAACATATATGGACCATATGTTCCACTTATACTAGGGATATGTTAACATACTTGTTGTATCATATAAAAATCAACAAATATGGGACATATGTTCGGCATATATGTCGCATACATAATTTTTTACCTGGGATATGTTTTTTCTTATATATAATGATATACATAATCGATATATGGCAATAATTGATATAATATTGTAGCCATATATGGTTTCAATAATTTCCTTATATTAAAATCAATTATTGTCATATATCAAATATATATGACCATGTATGACTATATACGAATTAAGAGAAAAACGTATGTCCATATATGAAACTTTTATTATCTTATATGAAACTGTTAAAATATATATGGACCATATATGTTTCATGTTTACAAAGAAATGTTTGTTTCGAATTTTTTTTTTATTCCGGAAACAAACTTATTCCTCGGTGGCGCGTCAATGCGGGAATTTGGCGGGAAAGTGTGTGCACTTTTTGTAGACACACGAGGGAACTCGGGAGTGTCGGATTAAGGGCACAGATGCAAACGCGGAACTTTTACTGAAACTTCACTTAGACGTACGCGAACATGTGTTCGCACGTGTACACGGTTGCGCGTCACACGACAATCTCGTTTCATCCCTTACCACTTTTGCTTGCGGAAAATCGCCCCGACTGCTCGCGGTACCTGGCACTTTGCATGAAACGACTCTTTGGGAAATTCCGAATTATTCATGGAAGTCGGAGATCGCCGCGCGTAACATAAACGAATGTCAGATCGGATGACGTTTTACATACGAAATTTTACCCCGCGATAAGATTTAAATTTTTAACGGCAATTCGCGAGATCCCTCTTTCCTCGGCCATAATACCGATCTTCGCGTCGTATTCGTAAAATTTCGACCTTTAATTGAGATCATCAAATTGACGTAATATAATAAATCGTACGCTTTTATATCGCACTTAAAAATGAAACGTTTTTAAAATACAAAATATAAATAAACTTTGATTTATCTTTGTGTTTACATCCATTTTTTTGTCCTTTGGATGTAAACAAACAATATTATTGTTTTGTCATTAATTTGACCTTGAAAATGTTTATAAACATTGTTTTTGTGTTGTATTTACATCCATTTATGTCCTTTGGATGTAAACAAACAATATTATTGTTTTTATGTCATTAATTTGACCTTCCAAATGTTTATAAACATTGTTTTTGTATTGTATTTACATCCATTTATATGTCCTTTGGATGTAAACAAACAATATTGTTTTTGTTTCATTAATTTGACCTTCGTTTTTATTTTTAAATCGCAATCGATAAAAATGATAAATTTCCGAAATTGTTTTTGGATGATTTTGTTGAAAAAATTATATTTATTTAAATTTATAATGTTTAATAGGTTATAAAAATAAAATATGGTCCATATATATATTTCTTCATAATTCATATATAGCCATATATGGCTAGAATATTATATCAATTATTACCATTTATCGATATGAATTAAGAAAACATATGTCCATATATAATTTTTTCCATTTTCTTATATGAAATTGTTAACACATATGTAGACCATATATGATTCATTTTACTAGGTTCTATTAAAATACCACTGGTTCGCAAAGAGGATCCAAAATTTAGAATGATAATAAATTGATAAGATAATTTGGACAGCTCTCGACATATTTTTTTAAAAGTGATTAAAGAATTTAGGGATCTTGCCATGATCATGCCACATCTTCAGGAATAATATTTGAAAACGAACAGTTCATTAGATTAGATTTATTTGACTCATCTGATTACACTTTTCTAGTTTTGTCTGCCACGATAAGAGTTTATTTAATTACCTAATCTGATAACGTTCGTATCAACGAAACTTATCAATCTGTGATCTTAATATAAAAAAATTTTCGAATGATTTACGAAGATCATAAATGGAAATATTGTGTGTGGTAAGAAAGATTAAAAGAAATGTATGTCGAAGAAATTTTATACACAAATTCTAATATATTAATTGAATGACAAATTTTTCTCCTAGTAGATTCTAGTATTATATATTAAGTATCATTTAAATTGTACTGAAAAAGTGACCTGAACGTGTGCATTTATTCAAATTTAACCCGCACGACCAAACGAAGATCATTACATCAATAATTGAAAACATTAGAATTGATTCGTAAAGCGGCCGAACGTGACCTACCAACCTGGCCAAATGACAAGATTGATTGCATGGTAATTGTAATTGGCAACCGTCTTCATTAATCATATATATCGCAATCAATCATTATTTACTGTATCGTTGCAACTTTCAGGATTAAACAGCGATCTATCGGATTTCTCAAGATAATGTTTAACTTTTTAATTCGCGCGGTTATATTTCAATTAATCATAACTAAGGCGATCTTCGACCTTCGAGGTCAAATTTGAACGCAGACATAACGTTGAGTGACATGTGGCTGCGCTTTTTTTTAACCAACCAACCATTTTCTAATGGAACTTTTCAAAATGAACGAATAATAAAGATTAGAAACGTTATGGAATATTTTTTACGGAATGTTGACAATTTTTAATCTATAATTAAAGTTTTTTCAAACGAAAAAGTATATATTTACCTTACACATATCGAGCTGTTAAATAAATAATTATGTTATGTTAAGCTATCAACCACGATACGTAAAGTAAGCGGAATTCCAAAATATTTGTGACGAAAAAATCACTCCGGTCGTTTTGTTTACTTAAATTACAACGAATACATTGTTATCAACATCCTTGAATAATCAAAACTTTATGTTTCGTCGAATAGATGTCACTTTCTTACAAACCAGTTATAAGACAGTTTTATTGAAGATTTGAAAATTATTTTTGCAATTGTTAATGTTTTGTTTCGCGTATTATTATTTCTAATAAACTGATATATTTTGATAAAAATTGTAAAATCATTGAGTAAATAAAATCAGCGGATTTATCAAATATAATCACATTAATTGATCTTTAAATCATGATCGATAAGATTAATTATCCAATTTAAGGATTGTAATAGTGATATTAAAATCATTGTTATCAAAAAATTTATCAAATAAATATTTTATGATCTACATATTCGGTTGTAATATTACGATCATTAGAATAATATTAATATAAATTTATTTTATTAATAAAATAATAAAAAGATTAGTGATATCTTTTTTAAATATGTAATTTTTTTTAATTTAAATACGAATTTTTGTATGAAAAAAATTATTCCATCCATTTAATATATTACGTCCAATTGTCTTCAAACAATTCTACCATCAAATGTTAACCTCAAAACCGATCTTTCCCGAGCATTTTCCTAAACTCCCCTCAAAATCTATAAATACCGAATTCACAAATAGACCCGACCATAATAATCTTCCCCCTTACTTTTTCTCTTCCGGCACATGTCGTCGGAAATCCTTTAAAAAGGGGAAGAAAAAAAAAGGCCAAGCACGAAGGTAGAATTTTTATACATTTCATAATCATAATATTAAATGTAATAATAAATTGAATTTAGCTTTTGACCGACGATTTTGTTGAAAAATATTTTTCAATGCAAATTATCAATAAAAAAGTTAAAAACATTTTATAATTAAAATATACGATCTAATTACTTAAAAGAAATAAAAAAGAAATTATAAATTGATTAAAAATAAAACTTCATTTTTTTAGCCTTTTTAGAGTACATTACGATCTTTAATATCAAGTACAATCGTAAGTAGTAATCATAAATGATCTAAAACTTTGTTAATAATCAAAATTATCATAGATCAATGAAAAAAAAATTCAATTATGAATGATTTTTCAAAATGAATGAAAAGAAAACAATACTCTTTCAAACATAGGTATTTAATCAAGTTTTGAACACGATCACTTCATGATAAAATATAAAGATCCCTGATCATAAAGTGACCTTAAATATCATAGATCTTTAAGCGTTAAGATCCAAATAAAATGACTACCTTCTAACAAATAAAACTATCCCAATTACGATCACGATCACTCTATCATAAAATCTTATTTAGATCTATTGATGACCTTGAATATCAATGATCTTTGAACGACAATGCAAAAAAGACACGACGAAACAAAAAAAAAATTTATCACAGTTTTCCTTCGCCCTGTAAATCCCTGGATCGACTCTTCGGATCCCGACAAAAACGCCCGCGGCTCTTTTTTTTCGCGTGACTTTTCGCGTCTTCGGATCCACACCTCCCTCCCCCCCCCCGTCGCCCCTCCGCCGTCGTCTATCGCGCGACAGACGTAAGCACGTGGTTTTGGGGCCGCGGCTGCGCGCTAAGGACCGCTTGCTTGCGGTCGTGAACACGTGGGAACTTTGCACGGGATCGGCACGCCGCATCCCGTGGGAATCCGTATAAAGCCGACGCGGGAGCGACACAAAGGCGATCTTCCCTTGTGCCTTCGACTGCGATGAACCCCACCCGCCGACCGAAAGAGATGAAGCGCAAAAGGAGAAGGACTGATCGCGTCTTCCAGATACCAACGATGTTATCATCGTATCCCTGTGTTTATTATTTACGTTTAACAACTTGTACGACGAATGATCGAGTCATCTTTGGATCGTGATGATCTGAAGATCATCGAGATGTCGTTTTAAATATAGTTTTGAATTGCATTGTGGTTGAAGAATGTAATCAAGAGTTATGATGGTTGTATAAAGTTTGATAACTTAGATAATGAATGATCGTGTGATCTTTGAAGTCGTGATTTGAAGATCATTGAGGAATCATAATGCTCTAAATGTTACGATTAATTGGAATATGGTCAAAGAATGATATTCAAGTAATAAAAACTAAACATATGAGGAATTGTATAACAAATGGTAAAGTGATCTTGGAATCATGATTCGAAGATCATTGAGGATCTATGATGTATGAAATATTGTTATGAATTGCAATAGAAGATTGTAGGGAATCATGACACTTATATTTGGTAACTTATATAACGAACGATCATGTGATCTTTTGAATCATGATTTGAACATCAATGAAAATTCATGATTTTTTAATTGTTATAAATGGCAATGTGGTCAATGAATGTCATTGAAAGTAATGAAAATGAAATATTTATAAAAAAGCAATCGATCGTTTGATTTTAATAATTATATCTAAATGACTTATGGATCAAGATCATTTAATTCTTTCATTACAATTAATTTTCACTTCCCATTGTTAATTACATTTGATCTTTACAAGTCATCTGCAAATATGATCAATTCAACATATAAATAACATATACATTTGATCACCAAATATAAAGATCACTTTAAGATCTTAAATTCAAATTTAAGCATAAGATCATATCTTAATAGATCAAGTAAAGGAACCAAAAATACAACCGTTAATCCTAACAAAAACGTTTCGAAATAATATTTACACTGAAAAGCATCGACAATTGTTAATTCACAAAAGCAGATCGTAAATAATTATTTCCACGGCCTACTTCCAACAAATATGATATGATCGTGCAAGCCATCATACGCAGTTTTAATGCCGGGGACTAAAAATACTTTTCACGATTTCGTTACACGTCTGGGTATTTGTCTATGGACACACGGAGAAGGACGGTGGCCTGTCTTTTTTCATTTTTATTTTGCTATTCCGGTCGGACCTGAATCGACCCAACCGTTCGATCGTAGGCGGGATGAGCTTGGACGAAGACATTCGGCTATTCCGGCGAACAGTTTTTCGGTTCATCCTCCCGCGCAACAAAAGAATCGGGATTTCAAGTAAGAGGCTTAAAGTCGAGCCTTACGTTCCTTGTTACGTTGATACTGCAACGTAATGCACCGTTCGGAGACAAAAAAAAAATAAAAAAATAAAAAGAATCCAAGTATACGACGACGACCTCAAATACCCGAAGGGTCGTGCAGGATTGAGACCGTTTAGGGTAAGTGGGTTCAAAGCGTAATGTGATCAATGACTTTAAATTTGATCCAAAGGTATCCGTTACCTCGCTGGTTTGACTAATTTATAATTTCTCGTAAGCATCAAAGTATATAGATTAAAAATTGCATGATAATGAATCATTATCGATGAACAAATTTTATATAGGTGACATATATGGCATATACGCCTGTATATATGCTGCATATATGCCTGCATATATGCCATACAAATGACTACATATATGCCACATATATTCCTGAATATATGCTATATATATGCCACACATATGCCTGCATATATGCTATAGATATGCCACACATATGCCTGCATATATGCTATAGATACGCCACATATATGCCTGCATATATGGCAACCTATATAAATTTTTTTCATAGGTACAATTACCCCGAAATGATTTGTGTAACTCATCAGCCAATGACGATTCAGACACAATTTAGTCACTAAAATGCCTTCCCGATGAAATCCTAATTGCTAACTAATTTTTACCAAAACCCCCCTAAGGTCAGGTTTACAGATCATTATCCATTATCCAACTTGCATAGATCATATTTCAGCATCGATCTACAAAAGATCAAGCGTTTCATTAACCTTTTCGCGGGCAGAAACGCTCGACTACGTACCCACGGCATAAATGTTGCGCGTTACTTTTACGACGATCACGACGACGCATACCTTAAAGATCGGTCCTTAATGAACCCCGCTGAATGGTCCCTCCTTTACGATCAGCCTTCGATTACGGATTCCGTTCGTCTTTGTCCGGTGACGTCAGCGGGGCACGTATAGAGACGAGGTTGACGACGGGTTTAACACCCCCTCCCCCCACACCCCCACCCCGTCCTATCTTTTTTCTCGAACGCGTTGCCGCGAAAACTAACGCGACGAAGGAGGACGGAAGAGGGAGAGGAAGGAGGATGGAAGAAGAAGAAGTCGAGATATTTCCGTCCGAAGATCGCGTCCCTCCAGCGCGCCCGAAACGTCATTGCCGCGTGAAAGGCATCCCGAGGCATCCCGAGTGTAAAATAGATAAGCTTGACTCGAAATAGACTTTTTCGGCGTAGACGAGGCGCCGCTTCCGTTTTATTCCGCGCGCCGAACGCGCGATAACGCGCGCGCGCGCAGCCGTAAACATTTTACTGGTTGTATTTGCATTTATGCCCGCGGTTCCCGTCGTGCCGCGATCATGCGGGAGGGTGTCATCAATCGCGTCATCAATTCCAATGTTGACACTCCTTGATAAGCGCAATCACCGTGTCATTGTTGTCCGATTGTTGACGATAAGATCGCGCGGCGTAGATCGTTGGCCGACCTCTAATAAATGTGTTTGTCATTTCACGATTATCTGTCGAGATAATATAGATAATAGGTTCGATCGTACTGATCTGAAGTAATTGTATGGATGGATGGAAAAATGACGTGGATTTATGTGTCAAGTGTAGGGAATGTGGGGAGAAAATTAAGTGGTTACTATGTTTTATAACTTGGAAGTGTATATTTGTTTAAAATATTTTTAGTAATTAAAAGAAGAAATATTAAAAGAAATGTGATCAAGGGATAGAATTTGTAAACATTTGACTATAATGTCAGTAAATTTTGACAAAGATCACACTTTTTCTAAGTGATGGCGTAGAGTGGTAGTGAAGTGAGTGAGTAGTGACTTGTGAGTAGCAACCGGTGATATGTAAATGCTGAATCTGACGTAACGCGTTTCATTCCTTGATAAAGACAATCTTTTTATAAAAATTTTTAATAATATTACATAATATTATAAAGAAGATATAACCATACACATTACTAACCAGTATTAAAGATCATGGTCATGTCACGTGATAAATTTTCAAAAATACTATAAATTATAACTGAACAAATATTACCATAAACATTTCTTATAACTTTAATGAAGTTAATAACTAATTATTTACATTGATAAACAACTGATTATCAAAGTAATGATATTCAAGATCGTGATCTGAATCAAAATAAACCATAGATCAATCGTTAAATTATAAAAATCTTATCAAAAAGTTAATAAATAACAAAAAATAAAATATCTATAGATCATAAAGCTTTAATAAACGAACGATCATCGAAATTAGCGGAATTTACTAACTCCCTTCCCCCACCCCCGGATGTACTTGCAATGACTAACGATTGACGTTAATTGACAAACGCGAGCTTGGCATTACAAAAGATTTACAGGTTATGATAAACTGCGGCGCCCGCGTGATTTATCAATTAGCGCGGATCCGGGGAGAGGGGGGGGGGGCG
>JABFPN010006911.1:0-10943 GCA_022817305.1 Leptoteleia sp. ZL-2020 | reverse complement strand
CTGTTGCGATGCTTCCCGGCTGGAGTGAAACGTTCCCTATAAACGATTGCGGATGGGGACAAAGAAAGAAGATACTCGGCGACGCGCAGACTCTGCCCTGACGTGCGGGGTTCCTGTCCTGACCTATTCGCTTTTTTGGCGAAACTTGTTGATAGGTGATAATGCCGATAACGAAAATATATATATATATATATATATATATGATGACGCAGGGATGTGTGATTGTTGGCAGATTTTGGAACGGCACGGATGCAATAGTTTCGGCACGTTAGCGGGCTTCCCTTAATGCGGGAAATCGACTTACGTTTCTCGACAGATCGAGAGAAATTTCGTGCAAAACAATTTCCGAATTATCCCTAAAATAAAGGCCCTCGACTCTTGAGCAACCACAATATAAGCTTGGCTTATCATGCAAAATAGTTAATTTCCTGCTCTTCGACTTGTTGGACGAAAATATAATATTCTACTAATAAAGTTCACGTGTTCGAAAAACAATTTGGTACAATGGCCATGGAACAAGTACCAAGAGAAGAAATATCAAATTTTAATAAATAATTTATCAATTTGATATCATACCATAAGATATCAATGGTAAATGTAGTCATTCAAATCCCAAAGTCAGTTTAGTAGAAGTAATCATAAAATTTGCAAAAATGATATTTACTGAACATTTTAGTAAACTGTGTTACCACTGGTTTATGACAAAGTTTCTTCCAAAAACTAACGAATCTTTAAAAGTCAAAAAAACACCACTATTAATGGTCAAAATTTATTTTAACCAAGTGATAAACTCGACATTTATATTCAAGCATTTTTATTTATATATGATTTATTTTCAAACTCAATGTTTAATATATTTATACGATATAAATATATAAATATGTACAGTTGTTAAAGTACATCAAAAATTTATATCGAATATTGTTTATCATTAATTTTCATAAAATATTAAATGTATTCGAAGGTGACATTGAATTAATAATTATCTCGTAAGCACTGAAAGGAATTTCATGTACATGTTCGAAAATTCAGTAAACTAGTTTAATAAAACGACACGATACGTCACTCAAGATCTAGTACAATCAAGCAACGTATCGTACGAAAATAGAAAAATGAAAGTAAAATAAGTTGTATATTATATTACATCTCAAATGAAATGTATTCACATTGAAATTTACAACGGATTATTACAACTGAAAATTACTTTCAACAAAAACTTAAAATTTCGATATACATTTTCTACATCAATTTCAACTTAATATTCAATGAAAATAATTTTTTCATAAATAAATACCATGAAGCGATGCTTCATGGTAATATTCAGAAATTTATTATCGGATCAATGATATTTTTAAAATTTACCATTATTTTCTGAATATATTTAATTTAGCACAAAACTTATATTTCATCTTCTTTCACGTTTATTATTCTTTTCAGTGCGTGTTCACATTTCCATATCTCTTTGTATTTCATTCGCTCAGTAAGAAAAGCTTATATAAAAATTCATTAATAATAAAGCCAAATTTATTATGTTTCTGATGAAATTGAGAACGCAATCTTGAAAGTAACTATTTTTATTTAATTTATCAATAAATGTTTGCATAAATGTTTTATTAGTGCATATTAAACCATATCTGATAGTTGATATGCTGGATGAGGCATATAATTAATTATTCATAAATATCATGTATAACTAGTTTTCCATTAATTAACCTTTTCGAATTGAATTGAACATGAAACGTATACACAGGAAGTCTCAAAAAGTGAGATTCCCTGTATAAATTAATTGTTTAATTGCAACAAAATCTTAGATACACAAACCAAATTAACTTAATCTTCTTCATTTATCCAAATATTCAATTACACGAATCAAAATGAGAAATTAAAAAGCCTTTTTTCTGCAAACAATAAATTATTGACGCAAAACAAATGCTTAATTATTTCAAATAATTTTTTTTATAAAATTACTCATATTTATTTGCAGGCAATTTCGATGCAACCCTATTCTGATTTATAAAAAAACATCTTGTTTTGGTGAACTTTAAAATTTCATTGATGCAACATAATCTCATCGTATATTATCAAAGTGGAATATTTTTCCACATCTGAAACTCTACTGACAATCCAATTCAATAATAACAGTAAATTTACGGGCATTATAAATTATACATCAATAGAGAACATTTAATTCAATTTATCTATTCTGTGGTAACGTCTATATACCATTGAATAAATTAAGAAAATAATTTTGGCAAATGAATCAAAAGCTGCATATTTGCAGCAGCAAAATTGCCAACTCTTTCATGGTTAGCCTTTTGGTTCAATATTAAACATTGCATGACAATTTATATACATTTCAAATATAACTCTTTAAATCAAAATTACCTTGGCATTTAACTTTCACAGTGCAAATAAACAACGCCATATTCCTGATGCAACTCTCAACAGTACTACCAAATTCCTTTGCCTGGTTTTTATTGCAACCTTAATGCATCATTTATCTGAAATTCAGTACAATACAACATATTAAATGAAAATTTAAAACTACATATGCTTTAGTCAACCTAGAAAAAGTACTTATTCAAAAAAAAAAAAAGAAAATAAAAATTTAAAACCCATTACTTAATTGTACAGTTATCCATAATAAATATTTTAATAAATGATAATATTTAGAAATATTGCACCGAAATCAAACGATCACGTTATAGCATGTGAGATTACAAATGTTTATTTATTCTATAGTAATAGCTTGATTGATAACCATAATTTTGAATCGTACATCATGATAGTAAGTATTCGATTTCATGCGAGATGATGTACAAATGTATATTTCAACGAATACTTGTAAATGCAAAACCAAGAACATTTATTTAACTAATGGAAAAAGCTTTTTCTATCTAGTGAATAATCTATATATAAAAGATGCTCAATAAATAAATAAATAGCGATAAAAAGTCAAGTAACTGAAAATATGATAATTGTACTTAACAATTTCTAAAAAAAAAAAAAAAAAAAAAAAAAAAAAATGTATTATATCCCAGAAGTATTAAATCTTCAGCTATTATTAAATTTTATAAATTTATTGTATATATATATGTATATCTGAATATCTTCAATTGTCAGTTCAATCAAAGTTTATCTTTGATAACTTACAACGTAATTTATAGTGGTCTTGGTGTTCAAGTATTCCGACAGACTGATCCTTTCTTATCTACAAAGTTGCTTTATACGTAGATGGTTAAAATACAGAAAGAACAATAGTCTAACATTTTTCTATTAATTAATGCTTCTAATTATTTAATACAATCAAAGTACAATTTTTCCCTACCAAATTTGACTAAAATTCAATTGCATTTGAAAATCCTAATTATTCTTAAATTGTTATAATAATTAAAGATGTATTAAAATCATTAAAATATACATTGAATGTATCATTAATGCAAGGACAAAAAAAACTAAATAAAATTATTCAAATATCAAATGCAATTAACAAATGGAATAACTCCAACAATTTTAAAAATGGCATACAAATCATTTTCATATTCATTACCCTTTTCATGAAACTTTATGAACAAAAAATTTGCAATGAAAAGGCTCTTTTCTGATTTGAGTCAAAAAATATGAATATATTAATCCCAAAATATGAATTCGCATTTACTTTTGCTGTCCAACATTTTATTTTACTCTGCAGAATAAGAAATTAGATAGAAATACATCCTAAAATATAAAGAATACAAAGACCTCTCACATAAGATTTAAAACATACGGAACATACATATTCATTTGTCATTCAAATGTAATTTATATTACCTTCATTATACAACATAATTATAATTATTCAATTCAATAATAATTTCTTTTTTAATGTTTTTTTTTTTTCATAATGGGCCTCAGGAATTGTTTAAACTGAAAGTGCAGAAGAATTTCTGCATTTGAATAAAATATTGAAATTAAAATAAGTTAACTCGCCCACAAAGAATTTTTATAATTTTAAAAAAATTCTTACCAAACGTGCAGCGCACAAATATTTACGTTAATTTGCATTGTATTATACCGCAGTATAACATAGCAGACCAAATTTGCAAAGCTTTTGAATCATACATCAACCAAAAAGTGAGCAACAAAAAAAAAGTTTGCCAAAGCATTCGCAGACATTACTCGGCTATCATCGATAATTCAAATTTGTTTAATATTTTAATAAAACTAGGTCGCGTTGAATTATCCCATTCCTGTGGAAAGTGGCGAGAGAGTATATCCGCCATGCACTGTTCTCGACGTATACGCGATTCAATTAAGGTGATATATATAACACGCATAAGATGAACGTGACGTAACGTCGAGTAAGCGGTCTCGAAAATCGAAGGAGATAATTATTCTCAAAGAGCCATGCACTTTCGCATCAGTACATTATATACAGTTATATTCATGGGTTTCCAGGTAGCACCTGTGAAAATGATAACTACTTCACATTACATGTATTCCAACCAAAACAAATTACTCACTCAATTATACCACTTCATACAACTGAAAAAGAAAACAAAGTAACAGGAGTATTTCCACCTTACATTGTCGCAAACCTGACCAAATGTTAAAAGAATAACAGTTCCTGCCACTCTAACAGTGGATGCTTACGGGAGCGCCTGATTCCGCGATTGATTCCGGAATCATGTGTTCTAAAACATAAGTTGATGTTTCCAATATTTCACGTTTAGTAACTTAAACCAACTTATCTATTATTTTAAGTCAGGAGAACGCACCACTTGGTCAACAATATTGTTTGAAAGCAGATAAATCGTTGAATAAATAAAATCCGTCTTCATTAATATGAAACTACATGAGCTTTAGAACACATGATTCCGGAATCAATCGCGGAATCAGGCGCTCCCATAAGCATCCAATGGTAATTGTAACCTCACATGCTCTAAATTTAAATCTATATATAATTCTATTGAATATTATAAATTACGCAGTTCAAACTTTTACTTTAGTAATTTATTATGATAAATAATTTATTTTCTTAATAAAAAGCAAAAATCATGTCATTTAAAATATAACATTTTAATTCGAACATTGAATTAATAATTTATTCATTGTTATTCCTATCAAAAGAAATTGAAATTGATAAAATTTTTAAAAAAAAATCAAAAAAACTTGGAACGTTTCAAGAAAAACTGTAATAAACGTTAAAAGTTCAAATTGAATATTACAAAAGAAATTATGTAAATCATGTTGGGTTTATATTAAAGTCCGGATAAACTATGTTATGAATTATACCAAGCAATAAATTATGTTAAGTTATAATCAAAAGATATATCTTATATTTGAATTTGTCAAAGAAACAGCATAAATGAAAATATATTAGAAATACGACTATTTACTTTCAAATTAAACAAATGTATTTCACCACCTAACCTCAAATACATTACATTAATGTAAATCTTGTATATTAAACTAATCCAAAGCTAAGGCATATATTTTGAGGTTAACATTTTGTGTAAAGATTGAAAAGCACATAAGATTGATGTTATAAATTTGGTTAAATTATAATTGAAATGATCAAACAAGCTTACCAATGAATTTCAATAATCTGAATTTATACATATATGTATATAAAGCTTGAATATAATGTTAAAATGTGCTATACAATTTCGTCAACTAGACGTCCGTTGAGATTCTTTGCAATTGATGATATATAATAATATATGATATAAATGCATTACACCAATGAATGAGTAATGAATGAATCGTACGTCAACGGACTGATATTTTTTTTTTTTGTTGGGGTTATGGCTACAGATTACAACGGACTGATATATAAAATCAACTTCGTAATGAACAAACTTTTTCTAAAAAGTATAAAACGACCAAAAACGCGGCGAAAAAAAGAAGCGACTATACAATCGTGAAGTAAAATAAACCCCACTGCAAAAACATCCCGCCATAGCAACTTGCCGCCAAATTAACTCTAGGAGCTGTTTTCATGCGCTACAATACGCCAATGATACTTGATAACCGTGCGTGGTGCTAGATGGCGACGCTCGTCGATTTTTATTGTTTTTCACAAAAACGTTATTAAACAAAAAATATGAAACAGGACCAACTTGTTTTATAATTAAACGTTACAATATTAGTTTATACAAATTTTGATCAAGTTTCTACCATTAATTCACTTGAAAATCACTTAATATCGCGATGTAAATTATAAAATAAATACCTACACTCGAGCGCGTCGCATCGTAGACTGAGGGACGCCGCATCTAGGGGGCACGAGTAACGGACTCGCAACAAAAACATCGGTCGGCCGATTCCAAGAACTGAAGCGTTTTAAAGAAAACAAAAATAAAGTACGTTAAAACTGTTATTAATTGCGAAAATAAAACTATACGATATTTTGATTTGTTATTACTTATACAATTGGTTACATTTTACCTACATATTATTTTATTAATTTTAAAATTCCATAAAGTTTAGATTTATTTAAATTAAAATTATTAACTTTATTATAATACCATAAACTTTAGATTTATTACTTGTCGAAAAGAAAACTTACTTTCATCGTTTTGTTTTTCCCTCGGTGCAATTGAATAAGTAATAATAAATCAAAGTATTCTACAATTTGATTTCTTTAAAACGCTTCAGTTCTTGGAATCGGCCGACCGATGTTTTTGATGCGAGTCGGTTATTCGCGCCCCCTAGATACGGCGTCCCTTACTCTGCAACGCGACGCGCTCGAGTGTAGTTAGTTATTGTACAATTTAGATCGCGATATTAGGTGATTTTTAAGTGAATTAATGATAAAAACTGGATCAAAATTTGTGTAAACTAATATCGTATCGTTTGATTATAAAGCAAGTTGCCGTTCTTGTTTCCTATTTTTTTTAATAACGTTTTTTGTGAAGAACAACAAAAGTAAGTCTTCTTTACAATGTAAGCAATAATTTTCTTCAATAACATAGAGCAATTGCCAATTTACACTTTAACTTTATACAATTTAATTAGATCTAAATTTTATTTATATTAAACTGAAAACTTGTGTGATTGCAACCGCCTTTGTTGTAACGGCGTCAACCGACATTTTTTTTTACTTTGTCCAGGTATATAACAATGCTTTATGTTTGCTTTAATATTGCTTAGATTACATACGTAACATGGCTTCAATACACCAATTTTTATATATAGCCACTGATACATATGTACCATGGCGACTCGCTACTCGATAAGCGTCGCCATCTTGTAGCGCGCACGGTTATTAAGTATAATATTAAGGTGATGTTTAAGGTCTGCTGTCACGGAGTTAGTGCCTTTTATAATAAAAATTTAATTATTTAATATTTTATGATATACAGACCAGAGCGCCATTCTGGGGACACGGGAGTATGATTTGGTTCAAAAAAATATGTGCACTGATGAATATTCTCAAAGAATAGTGATTTCTACTGCTTCCTTTCGAGCAGACGACAAAAAAATCGTAAAAATCACTATTCTTTGAAAATATTTATCAGTGTACATATTTTGTTGAACCAAATCACACTCCCGTGTCCCCAGAATGGCGCTCTGGTCTGTATATCATATAATATTAAATAATTAAATTTTGATTATAAAAGACACCAACTCCGTGACAGCAGACCTTAAACATCACCTTAAGTTATATGTATTGTTTGGCCATTATTGGGATAAGTAGAAATTATAATTATCGTAGCCAAACAAATTTATGTGAGTCGAATTTATGATAACTAATCTAGCTATTTCATTCAATTTACGTACACTGTATGGCTGAATCAGCCATACAAATTTATCTAATGGTCAACACAGTGAAATCCAAGTACTTTTCGTTGACATATCGAGGTTATGTTCAGTCCCTCTTAGATAAATGTATGGTTGAATCAGCCATACAGTTTATGTAACGTTTAAATATTCATTTTAGTTGATTTAATATCTAGGTCCTTCTGCAAATAGAATAAATTCTTACTAAATTAGTTGAAAATTGCTAGATAAACTCATTTACCTATCTACCAAAGCGAATACTTTTTTTCCGTGTATTTTTTTATTATAAATTTTCCATTTAACAATAAAAATAAGAAAAATCTGATTTAAATAAAAAAATTTGATTTTTTTTATTTTTTTAAAAAAATCAAGATTTTTATCAACCCTAGGAAATATAGAGTCTTATTCTTGTATTGCTTTGAGTACTTCAGATTGATTTTCAATTTGATTCAAATATTGGCAAATTGTTATCTGAATTCGAATTATTATTCAGCATTGCTTTTTCTTCTTAATTCTAGTTCTAGTATTCTAGAACCAAGTTACCAATGCAGCATTGTTAGTATTTTTTTAAACTGAAAATGAGTAATACTATAAATTAATGTTTTGGTTCCTCGTGGTCTATTGATACAAACAGTGAATTAAATTTAAAGAAAAAAAGTTAAAATTTATTCACATTTATAAAATATATGATTTATGCAGTATTTGAATTTGTATAGTTAACAACCTTATTTCTTAGTGTATAAAATAATATATTATATGTTATAATGTAAGAGAATAATGTATCATTTGATCGTGGTGGATATTGAGTACAAAATTAAAGTGATAATAAAATTATGTAGATTTATAATCTAATAAAAAATTTCTTTGTTCTTTATTTGAAAATATTCCTTTCAGCATTTACTATTCTATTTTTTTTATTAGTTTTACTACTTTCTTTTGTAAAATTTAATTTTATCAGTTTAATTAGTAATATATTTTATAAAATTGTAACGGCATATAATGGCATATAATACAACACATTGTTATTATATGAATGGCAATATAACAAATTAATTAATTAAAATTTAAATATTTCTAGACCAATTTGGAAGAAACTGGTCGTGTGCTCAGCATTGGTGATGGTATTGCCCGTGTGTATGGTTTGAAAAACATCCAAGCTGACGAGATGGTGGAATTCAGTTCTGGCCTAAAGGGTATGGCCTTGAATTTGGAACCTGATAACGTAGGTGTTGTAGTATTTGGTAACGACAGACATATTAAAGAAGGAGATATTGTTAAACGTACTGGTGCTATTGTCGATGTACCAGTAGGTGATGGATTATTGGGTCGTGTAGTTGATGCTTTGGGTAACCCAATTGATGGAAAAGGTCCACTTGATAGTAAACAGAGGTTCCGTATCGGTACCAAAGCTCCAGGCATCATTCCAAGGTACAGAAATATATTTTTATTATAAATTTTCTCTGAAAATATCTTTTATTATGTTAAAATTAAATTGTTGATCTTTTTTGCTCGTGTGGTAGATTAAGCTCATTTGAGGATTAGAATCTATATATATCGTTGCACCTACCCTAGTAAAAATCAAACATATGTTCATATATGGATTAAGAAAAAAACATATATGGTCATATATGGATTAAGAAAAAACATATATGGTCATATATGGATTAAGAAAAACATATATGTTCATATATGTATTACGAAAAAAACATATGTTCATATATGGATTTTTTTTCGTAATCCATATATGAACATATATGTTTGATTTTTACTAGGGTATACATGGATAGCTATATGCATGTGCATATATTTTTTTATAGTATAAGTCTATGAAAAATATTTATAAATGTATATTATGTACTCCTAATCTGTGTTATTCATTAGAAATGTGCTCAAATTAACAACAAAAAAAAAAAAAACAATTCATGAAAATGCGATTGTCATTAAAGCTTTAAATTATCAGAGTGTTAATCCATCAATTCATTATTTAATCAAATCTTTAGTCCATTCAAAATCATTAGATTTAGTGTTGCAATGATTTAAGTCACGTGATTTAAATCATTGATTAAAATCGCGATTTAAATCAAATGATTTTTTTAATAAAAATCATGATTTAAATCACTTTTTTGGGCGGGGGGTATAAATATATAATGTTACATTAATTAATGCAATTTTATTATTTTTTATATAAATAAAAAAATATAAAATGGCTACAGAACGTTTACTAAGTCCTGAATGCCACTAACAAATACACATTATTTTGAATCTATTTCAACGGTCAAATGTTCTTTTTGATAATAAACACACTGAGGATAATTCACGTCCCCAATAGTGTCTATATTATAACTGCACCTAAAGTTTCACAACTTTGTTTTTGGTAACTCTGCGAAAACGCGCCCGAATTTTCAAATATAATAAACAAATTTGGTAATTGTATATAATACTACCCCTCCCCCTAAAGTGGGGTTTTTTATACGAAATCGATGCGTTTTTGAACGCTGGTTGCAATAAAAAAAGAATAAAATGTCGCTCTCTTACCGTTCAAAAAATATGGCCAAAAAACTTTTTGGCCCCTCGGAGCGCGTCTGGGTAGCGTTGGGCGCACTGTAACGCTCATAACTCTGAAGGTATCAACCCAAGTAGAAATTCAGCATGGAACTAGATGTGGCCCTGATTCGTTTTCCACGTTTCCAAATCGGGCACCGATTTGGTTTCCAAATAGGGCGCCGTACCAGTTCGTAACGCTTGGTATGTATGAGGGCCCAATGAGGATCCAAATTGGAACCAAATCGGGGCCCAAGAGGGACCTTATTTGTTATCCAGACAGAGAGGAAAGATTAATAAAAATTACTGACATTGTTGGTAAACTGAGAATTTTTTTTATATTTTCATAATTGGAATTCACAGAACGTGTCTATTTTTATTCGCCTAATAAATTTTGCTTAGAAAAATTGGCCGTTATTGAGAATCGAAGCCCGCACCTATTGAAGTGTCCTAACACCTTGACCATTAGGCTATCGCGACTCTCGTAAGATCGAACTAATCCGAGCCCATTTCCATCATAATTGTCTTCAACTCTGTTATCCTGATTTGGTCCTGAAATGGTTTCCACATTTATTCCATTATGGCTAAATTTGGAATATCTGATAAGGCCCTGATCGGTAACCCTTTTTTGTACTAAT
>JABFPN010006910.1:0-10945 GCA_022817305.1 Leptoteleia sp. ZL-2020 | reverse complement strand
TATGTGTTCCTGTATAAAATAATGCTTGACAATATAACAAGAGGTACCACAGTTCTGATAATTAGTACTTGAAAAAGTGACACAGTTTACCAGACTGTCTGGTAATGTTTTTAATATTGGAGCATAGAGTCTCAGAATGCCAGAAAGTATAGTAACTTTTATTATTTTATTTTTCTCAGTGTAGAATAATAATATGAAAACAAAATCTCACCATGAAGAAACGAAACATTCTTCCTCGAGTTCTCATCGTCCGAATTTTCTTCAGGATTCTCATGCAACCTCAAATCCGCGAACTTTTCCTCATGATGAATCACCTGAACTGTCGATTCGGTCGCCTCGTACGCTTCGACCGTGATTAAATTCGGGTTCGTGGCGGACGCGATGTGCACAAAATTCGTCGGTGTTGAAATCGTCAAATTCTTAACATCGTCCTTCGACGAATTGTCCGACTTCAAGGAAGACCTTCTACTAGATTTACCATCGTGATTCGACTTAGACTTCTCCGGGGACATTTTCATTAGGCTCATGTATTTTTGCATGTGATTAGATATCGGGGCAAAGTTCAAATTTTTCGCAAATTTGAAGTCCTTCTTCTTGCACTCCTTCGATTCGTCGTCTTCCTTAGCTATGCACAAATTAGGATTGCTCGCGGTCTTCTGAAGGGCATCTTTGGTATAAGCGGTCGAATTTCTATTGATGTAATTTAACGACAGGGACCGGACGTGCGAGTCCTTTTCGCTTTTTGCCGCGTTAATTGGTTTGCTGTGAGGTTTCAGCGAATTTACATTGGACGTTGAAAAATTGGCGAGTCGTTTTTCTATCTCGGCGACTTTCTTACGTACGCGATTTCTTTTCTCTGCCTCCGCGCTGATTGCCGGTTGCGTTTGTTGACTCTTCTTAAGAAGTCCCCGATTTAGAACCTTCCGAGCGCACCCCGAACTTCCGACGGTATACGCATCCCTCTTATCGTTGCCATCTACCTTGAAGTGATTAAACTTTTGTCGGGTCTTTTTGTATTGCGAATTTCCCGGCGTCGGTATCTGTGATCGAATAAAGCGTTCGAAGGATGAGATAATTTTATCAAGAAATCCATTGAATTAAATTAATTAATTAATGTTATCTAATACTTTAATTTTATTGATTGGCATTAGTCAGATATTGGTGTCTATATATATTTTTAACGGACTTTACATTCACCGATTAATTCACGTTTAACCGCTTAATTGCGTAAATTAATTAATAGCTCGATTGACGATTTTATAAACGATTAGTAAACTGTAAATAACCAATCAATTATCGATGGTGTGTATTAAAATAATGTTATTTTAACATATCGGGGAATTTGTATAATCGGAAATAAAAAGAACTTGGATTAATTGTTCTATTTTCTATATTATATAAACTTAGATCGGCTAAAAAGGAAGCATATTTTTGGTAACTGCAACCAAGTATTTTTCGTCGTGTAAGATTTATAGTTATTCGCATTAATTATTTAATAATAAAAATTAATATTTATGTAACGAAGATTTAAGGATATTATTAAATGATCTCCATGTTAAACATTATGTATAATTATTAAAAAATGGAAATTTGACAAACGAAAATGGACCAGACTTTAATGGGTTGTGATTAGATAAATTTGCATAGTTAATTCAACCATACATTTAATGAACTCTTTAGGGTAATTCTCCATAAAATTGAGTTACGTAAATTTGTTGGCTACGATAATAATAATTGTTATTTATGTCAATAATGACCGAGCAGTATATCTAATTTAAAAGTAAACTTACTAGCTCTCTTCATGTTTTGTTTACCTGCACACTGAGAAAAAAAGTTATATTAAAAATTACTGTACCATATGAGTTCTAACAGATATCGTCTATGGTGTCTACGAAATTACTATACCAATTATAATGAAATTTTCCATTCCATATAATAAAATTTAATATACTAGTATGATAATAATATGTAATGATAATAATCACCAAAATAACAAACACTAATATAGAAAAATTTACCATATCGAATGGAAAATTTCTTTATAAAAATATGGTAATTATGCTGACACCATAGACGATATCTGTCAGAACTCATATGGTATAGTAATTTTTAATATAACTTTTTCTCAGTGCACTGAGAGAAATTGATATGAAAATTTTACTGTTTTAAAAAGGAATTGAGTTGTATATCAGCTAAACCTTATATATTACTATTAGAAAACAGTAAAATTTTGTACTCTTTTGGAAAAACAAAAATGTTACTATAAATTGACCCATCTCAATTTGAACCTTTCGCATTGTTGCTTTATTTAATAAAAAATGCAATGTATCTGATTTGTTTCGGAGCGTTATCTCCGTTGAAAATAGCTGTCTTACTATAACTTTTTTTTATTCTCAAAAAACAGTAAAAATAATGCTCCAAAACAGATATATATTTCATTATGTGCATATAAATATGATAAATGTGAGTATATTCTAGCTTTATATATATACACAACTACATTACTGTTAAAAGCACTAAATTCTTTCTTTTAAACAGAACATTTTTGTATTGTATTTCTCTCAGTGTGTGAAATGGCAGGAGATTTAATTATTTCCATTCTATTACCGTACCTTTGTCCACCTTCTACACGCACTCGTTCCAGTAAGAAAAGTTATAAAGTTACCGTCTCAGACTCCGCGCAAAGCTTTATTTTGCATGTAAAGGTATTATAACTCGAAATTGCTTCTTTTTTATCCCATTATGACTCTAATTTTAATTGTACACGAAGAGAAAAAAATATCAATTTTTAATGAAAAGTTTACTACTTTGGCATTATACTTACAGAACGCCATTATATGGAAAACTAGTTGATTAAAATTTGTTAACTTAGTTTATTAAAAATAGTAATTTTATGCAGTTAACATCAATCTGTTTATTAAATTTTAGTAAACTGTTCAATAATTGGTTTATGAACAACATAGGCAATACAAATAAAATGTTTGCCAAAAATTAGAATTCAGTTTGTTAATTTGTAATCCCTGTTTGTAATCCCTGGTTTCTTAATTTTTAATATTCTTTTCTCTCAGTGTATTCTCAGATTCCTCGCAATATTATTATACCATGAGTGTTTTAACGTTCAATCCTCCATATAAAACAAACTAGGTAACGAATTAGTTTTAATTAAATTGAATAAACGAGAGTTTAATTAAAACAAATAGATGTGGTTGGAATCATCAGAATTATTTTACCAAATAACTTGGTTACATTAAGCAAATTTTGGGTTAAACCAAGCAAACCCGTTTGTCTCGTCAAAGACTGGATGCTGAAAATCCAGAAGTTTAACAGTAACGTTGTTTGGAAGACTTCAATTCACTTTTGAGTATTAAAATGTTTCCATCCGAAGATTTAGATCTCCATGGGATGTATTGGCGAAATTCAATAGAAGCAAACACAACGAAATTCAATTTCATACCACCGCAATAAATTAAAACCGTATTATTTTCACGTCAAAAGTCTGGCATAAAGTATTGAGTGCGAAGGTGCATTCCACGCACTATCAGAATGTAATCTTAAATTCTACACAGAGAACAATTTTATCACTGAAATGAAGTGAGTTGTTTCAATTGGAAAAATGCAAAACATTTCTAATAAGTGTAAACTTGTAGTTGAAGCAATTACAACTTGGAAAAAAAATGCATAGTTCAAACCTATGTTTGTAAATATTTAGAAGGTTGGATTAATGACATAAAAACAATAATATTATCTATTTACATCCAAAGAATGGATGTAAATACAAAACAAAAACAAAGTTTATTTACAATTTGTACTATGAAAACTTTTCTTTTTTCAGTACCATAGTTGAAACAATATATTTTTTTTTCTAAAATTTTTTGTTAGAATTACTTTAAATAAGAAGAAACAATTAGTACCGATTTCTTGTTTAAGCGTCATTATTTTAATACAAAATATTCGTATAATAAGAATATGCAAATTTTTGCAGGAGCTCAAATTCTTCTTATTTATGGACAAACAAATGAACTGACTTAAGTTAAACTGCAAATATATCCAAGACGAATGAGTGGACTGCAACTACTCCACTTGCTTCTTGGATATAAAAGCTAATTAACCTTTGACATCGGACCGTTTCGAACGATGTGAATGCTGTTCATAATTTATATTTAAACAGAAGAGCCCTGCATCTCTGGACTTCAAGTTTTCTCCGCGTTTCTTCGCGTTCTTGTGTAATTTTTGATAAAAATCATATACAGTAATATTCTTCTTTAATTAATTACTCGTTATGATACGGCATTATATAAAAGAGCATAATTTTGTCGCGTTATAGTCTCGGGGGGTTTTTCATTCGTACAAAATTGTTGTTGAATTTCCGCGATTCTCACCAGCCATCTTTGACGCACAATTTTTCATCCCGCATTGTTACACACGTGGTTATGAAATATTTTGTTCATTACGCTCTCGGGTATGAAGTTATATAATTTTGAATAGGAATGGAAATTGCAATTTCTTTTCAGGCCAGTAGTATAATTGCTGAAGAAGTACGACGTTAGAATGATTTTAATAATTTATGCAAAATTCTGTGCCGGGTTAATGTGACGTAAAAGGGAAAATATGCAATTCACTGTTTTACTTAGGGTTAATAAAATCCTTCCCTGATATTAATTACAAATAATTTGCAATTTATTTACAAAAATATTGCAGTATAATTGAATGTAATTTGATATCGTTTAATTTGATTGGTTACAGGTGTGAAAAAAGTTCACTGACACGTTGTTATAAATAAAAAGTTCCCTTTTTCCAAGCATTGTTATAATATGTCATTGTCTAATGTTACTTTGATATTTATTTTAACATTTTTAATAAATATTTTAAACGACGATGTAAAATAAAATATCAAGGCAAAGATCAATTCGTGAATTTATTGATTGGACTTTTGATAGTATTTTGTCAATGTACGTTTGATAAAAGCTCATTGAACTGTATATTAAAACACGGTTCTAATTCTTCAAAACTTTTGGAATTATTTTCCCTCTTATTTTTAGTAAAATGCAGTTATATATTTGGTAAGCTTTCTTCTAATATCCATTGATGTGCTGCCCATAATATAATTACGTCAGTTCACGCACGTGCATTAATGCAAACCGCATTAAATTATTATTAAAGTGCGTTTGAAATTGCTGCAATTTACAAAGTATCAATTCAGTTTATATAATAGATCGGTTCTTTCGCGGATTTTAATTCTGAATTAAATGAATATTTTCATGGACGATTAATTTATTTATCGGTCGTCCCAAATATTATTAATTGTGATACAATTATTTAAGTATAAACAAACAATTTGTATGTTGTAAACAATATTTATGAACTTTTTTCGGACCCTTTCAAATTCATTTTATGCTTTGGAAAAGCAGATCTAAATATCGAGGCAAAATGGAAAAGAACTTCGAAGGTAACATTGTTTTTTTTTTCTCGTAGAATTTCGTTTGGCTCTTGAACATTCCCAGAGTTTAGGATGGTTGTAAATAATCACGAAAGTCACTTTCAACTGAATTCTAATTGATCAAAATACAGGGGGCGCTAAAATACATCACAATTTGCTTTTCGAACCTTCGAAACTGGAAAGCGTTAAATTATACAATTAGGTAAATTTGTATACGTGGAAAAAAATTGAATTTAGTATCCCCATATACCCAAGAAATAGCTTGTGATTCATGCACATGTGAATTTACAATTCTGTGTCATGTATGAATCACTTTATACGGTTGTATCATTCGCATACTATACGGATATGCTACAATAAAGTAATATGAAATGCAATAGTAAACTAACAATTTATGTAACTGTAATTATGGAGAATCCCAATTTCGCTGATATAACAATTGAATTTTTAAGTCATTCTTTTCCGTGAACACTGAGAAAAAAATATAACTTTTTTTTTTGTTATAAAAAGGTTTCTAATTTGATACCATGCATGTAGAATATCGAATCATTTTAAAAATTTTTTTTTAAATTTAGTTATACTATTTAATATGCTGGTTGTTAAAACGTTGAACTAGATTCATTAGAATATATCTGAAACAAAGTTAAGAACTGTAATCTTTTGTTATATTTTTCTCGGTTTAATTTATACAACTTGACATTTTCTTTACAAAATATAAACTTTATTATAAGTGGTTTATTCAATGCAATTTATGTATACAATGCAGAATTAGTGGCTTCTTTTTATATTGAATATTAATTCTGTAAAATTTAATTTAATTTACACTTAATTAATCAGTGTTAATATTTATATAATGACTTGATATATATGAAAACTTTATATGTCTTCATTTGACAAAAACTGACTTTTATAAGTTAGACTTTGACAGTTGACAAAAAGAATCTCAATATTCATATACCAATTTTTCAAAATATAATAACTTCCCATAAAATAACAAGTTTTAACACCAATTAGAATTGAATTTACTAAAACATAATATGTTCTTTTGTTATATTTTTTTCTCCTTGCAATATTTATTCTTAAAATATATTTTTCTAATACAATAGTTTACATTTTGAACAGTCGTACACAAGTTTAAATAATATTATTTATTATTAATGACCAGAAGATAATTTTTTATATACTGATTTTTGTTAAAATGTGTTGTTTGAAAACATTAATATCATAAACTAAGAAAAATAAAATAATTAGCGTTTCCAGTTTATGAAACAATCTTGCGCGTTATTGTGAAAATTTGCCATTACTTTGCCATTAAGAGGACTATTTATTGTATATTTAAATTATATTCAAAACACTTAGCATAATATTAGATTAGATTATTAGCTGGTTTAGAAAGATTAGTTTTGAAAGATACGACACTGCGGATAATAGAGTCAACAATCTAGATAATCTCACGATCTAACAATTATTTTGATGAAAATATGCTTTTAATGATACCCTTTAATCTCTCGAGAACAATTTTACGATCAATTAAATAAAAAAAGAATTATATCGTCGAAACGTTATTTATGAAAACAGAGTAACTTACATGCTTTCTAAATTTAGCAGTAAATAAAATTTTGTGGTAACTATGATAACTTGTATTACTTTTCTAACATACTATTAATATCATTTAAATGCAATTTAACAAGTAAATTGTTGTCAGTTGAAAAACACAATTTCTTCATAACTTTAAAAGAGGTTATAAGAAAAATGAACATTTTTATTATACTGTACCATAACAACTTGTACAATACTGATAATCTCTTTTAAAATGTATTTTAAATATCACAAGAATTGTAATTTGTCCCCATTTTTACATTTAGTATAACAATTTTTATCCCAACTTTTTTCTTAGTGTACACATACAATAGTTCTAAATATACATTGATCTTTGGTATAATATTTCTTGCACTGATTTTTGTAATTAAAAAATGACAAAGAAAAATTAAGTATGAAATGTTATATTAAACATTATTATTATTTTACAACGCGTCAAAATAAGAAAATAGAAACTTTACAGTGAGCGCGATACTAAGTTCTAAGTTCACAGAGTTAATGTCACTTTATGTTAAAATAACATTAGAAAACATATATTCCATGTAGCGGAGATAATTACTGTAACACTGGGAAAATATTATACAATGTTAAAATGTATATCTCATTGCAAAATCATGAGAAATATAAATTTTCACCAACTTTATTACACCGTAATATAATATACGTACCATAATATATATTAATATTTTTATAAAAAAAAATAAAAATAATATTTTTTTATCTATTTGACACTCTTATAAAATTTGTAATACTTTCTATATTTCTTATAATATTTTAGATTATATTTTGTATTGTAAGGCGGACATTTACATGGTTCGTAGACACTGTCCGCACGCAAAGTATAAATATTCTGTGCTATTAGGGCAGTGAAAACTAAACCATCTTATTTTGCCTCACTTTCCTCCAAACAATACTGTTTTCGAAATATTATTATAATCCCCTGTTATAATAAATTTCCTCAGTTAATTAATTACTAAGATAAAAGGCATAATTTATATAAAAATGATACAAAATTAAAAAAAAAAATTACTAAAATTTACAGCAAACGAAACTGATCTTGCTGACTTATACGAGTTTTTCCCATTGTTCCAGGAAAAAAAAAATATTAAGATTATTCCACTTTATCATATAAAATAATCTGCTTATTTATTACATTAATAAGAAAATATACATAAATTATCTAGATAAAGATTGTCTCGAAAGCTGCAGTTCTTTTTCGTAAATAGTTTTCTCAATTTATGATAAGCAGTAACAAAAATATAACTTTTCTGGTACATCCAGAATTCAATAAAAATACATTATTCCTTATAATACTTTCAATTATAATTATCTCTTTAAAGATAGTATCCGAAAAGTTTGTAAACAGACACGGTATTGCTATTTTCGTTCCTATTTCAAAGGAATAAAATTTTTTTTTTTTTTTAATTCGTAACGTTAAGTATTTTTTTAATTCAATACAAATTTGTAACGTTTCGATTAAACCAGTGGAAAATGGAAAATAAAATTCAAAATGTTTACGAAAGAACTGCTTTTTGACTCGTTTTTTCCCCCATATTGTTTCGATGCCAATGACAATGAGCTGGGACAAAGAAACATACTGCAAAAGTAACCGCATATCTGAACTTGTTTTTCAAATACCTCCATTTGTTCCCTGGACGATAGTTCCCAAACGTACCGATTAAGAAATCAGCAAAACTAACGAAACGTAACTAAATTAATTAATCGACAACTATTACTCGCACGTCACGCACCTTATTGAACGAAACGGAAGAACTGTGTCGACGCGAGCGAGCGAGTTTATGAATACTGGCATTCAAATTCAATATCAAGTCATTTTGAAGTCATTTACGAGCGATTAATAAAATAATTTTCGATCAGATAAATATATCATTAAGTATTTTAACGAGTATGAATTCGTCGACCGAAATAAATTGGTCGTTAAAAAAATAACATTAGAATCACTCGCGTACTCGGTTCAGCTTCTTAATTAACGAACGGCTTCCTTATTAAGGAAGAAAAACACTTTACCATTGTGTACGTCAATAACAAATCTAAATTTCTGCGAATACAATTGGGATTTGGCTAATTGAGGAACACCTTTCTTTTTAACATTTTTACACCGAGTAAAATGTTGGAAAAATTATTACATTTTCTTTTTTATTATTTTATTAAAAAAATATTTTAACACTATTTAACTTCGTGAGATCAATTGAGATGACTATTTCCTCCAGTTAGACTTTAATCGACTCGACAAAAATTGTTATAAAATATAATTTTTTTGCAAGAAAATTTTTTTTTACCAAGTTTTTTGCCAATTTGCTAATTTAAAAGCAATATGAAAAGACAATGCACGTGTAAAACTATATGATAGGATTGAATGTGTAAAAAATATATATTAATCAGATTAATAACAAACGCATAACGAGTAAAAATATAAAATTAATATTTATTTTAATTTCTCTTTAGAAGAATAGTTACTTGGTTTATATTATTGAATATAATATTGAAACAAGTCTCGTTTTTAAACCCGGTGTTATTTTATAAATTGAATTAATAAAACGAATCTATAAACAAAATCTTGCGAATCTATGAAAATTTGATAATAAATTAACAATCAATGGTCAGATTATTATTAAACTATTGTTTTTATTGTTATAAAGCTGTATATATTGCGCGATAATTTGTATGATAAATTAAATATCTTGCAACTCTTTCAAGATGTTTTTTGAACATTTTTTGTTTAAAAACGATTCCATTTAAGAGCGTTATTAGAACAAAATAAAATTAGCGATTATTGTAAATTAATAAACATATTTTTTGGGCAACAAGCAAATGAGATTTTATGTATTAATTGACAATTCTGCATTAAGATTTTGATAATGTCCATAATAAAGATCGACGAGTCAAGCAAAAATTAAATTTAATTTATTTTATTCTGTCGGTAATTTACAACAATTATTATAAATTAACAGACTTCAATCCTACAATTTAAAAAGAATTAGTTATAAAAGTAAAATAATATTGGAGTTATATATTTATAATTAATTGTAAATGTATTACGAATTATTATATTATACATAATAATTTGATTATAACAATTAATTGTCTAATATTAATATGAAAATCAATTTTTTGATTACAATGATTATCACAGATTTTATGAATCTCTTATGTCAATGTAAAAAATGTCAAGTTGAATTAAGCAAAATCGAATTGCATTAACCCATTTTCTGAAATAAATACACACTTGTTCATAATTAATCTTCTCATAATTTGACAATCTTATTCATAATTTGACATAACTAATTTTCTTAATGCAAACAAAATCTTTTTTTAAGATACATGGCTTCAATAATTTCCTTATACTGAAATAAATTACCACATATCAACCTTATATGATCGTATATGGCCATATATAAGTTAAGAACAAATATATGTTCATATATGAAACTGTTAAAACATATATGAACCATATATGTTTCAATTTTACCAGGGATACGTCACATATGTTAATTCACATGGGTTTTTAATTTTTTAATTTGAACGAACTGCTTCAATAAATTTTAATAATCTTTTTTGTATTAAGATATACCCAAGTAAAAATTTGGCCTAGTTTTATGCTTGGTACTGGCCAGATTTTACTGGTTTCTGCCCAGTTACTAGCATGAAAAACTAACTAGGTACTAGCCAGCATCGTCACGCACTGTGTACCTAGTGTCTAGCCAGAAAAACTTCACTGGCACTAGCAAGTTTCTAACCAGAACTGTCCAGTAACTGGCCAGAAACTAAATCCAGAATTTTCAAAAATACTGGCTGGCTATACTTAGATAAAATGTAGTTTCTGGTTTTTTGCTGATGTAAAAATTGTGAAAGAACTAAACTCAAAAATTTAATTGCTTGATAATCATT
>JABFPN010006909.1:0-10946 GCA_022817305.1 Leptoteleia sp. ZL-2020 | reverse complement strand
ATGCATGAAAACCACTTTTCACCGCGTTCTGTGTTCCGCTAAAGTGGGCGGGGCTAACATTAAAGGTTCGAGACCTTTTTCGTTAAAGTCATGAGACCAATAAAGGACCGGGGTAAAAAGGTGCGGGACCCGAGTGTATTTAGATTAAAAGCTACATTCAAAATTGCCGCTGTGTGAGTTAGTTCCTTGGTACCAACTTTAGATGGCGCTGAAATCAGTATAAAAAAGTTGACTCATTGGGCTTATAGAAGTTTGCACTCCCTGGTCTTACTTTGAGGTTGGCAATTGATTGCAAATTGCAATTGATGTCCTTCAGTGCAGTAGTGAAATTGTTTATAACCTTTGGGATTCTCGTTGTTTGCTAACGTTTTTGGTGAACCGTACGAGTTCTGAGGGACTAAGTAATATTTGATAATATTGCACGTTGATTTGTCGTGAGTTTGACGTAATAAATTGACTTTATTGAAAACAAAAAAGTAACGTCAATTAAAAAAATGTTGCTTTTCAATATTGATTGCGGTAATACAACCAAAACTATCTATCAATCCGATCAGTCTGTACAAACAGAAAATGTATGGACATTTTTGGAGCAAAATTTGGTAAGTACATTTTCTATGCTATAAATTAAGCAAATTATTAAAAATAATTATGTATTATTGTCATGGATAACATATAGTCTGATTTACATTTAAATAATTCAGTGCTATTGCGTTATAATCTTAAATACTATTTTCTTTATTGAATACAAGGGTTAATTTAATTAATAGTAAATTTTGTAATAAAATAATAATTATATACAGTAGATTTGAATTGGAATATGATTTTTAAATGGTCTCTTCCACTGGGTTTAGAACATTTCCGGGACAATAGTCAAATTCTGTATTTTAACCTCAAATATTTTAAAAACATTTGGATATTCATTACTTGTTGAAATGTGTTTCTTTAAAATCTACAGATAATACAGAAATTTCAAATAATTAATATTTCAGTAAATATTTAAGTGGCTTATCAGACATAGATAGTGAAGAATTCAGTGACATGATAAAAATAGAATGAGTATATATAGTATATAATAAATTTCGCATTTACATTAAATATCTTTAAATGCTTTATTATAATAATTACATTAAAATATTAATAAATGAAGTACATCAAAATTCACTTAATTTAAATTAAGTAACTAAGTATACTTAATTATACTGAAATATTATATACATTTACATATACAATTCAAATACTTGATTATAAGTATTATATGATAATATATTATAACATATTAAATGAATTTAATATAAATATTATACTGTTGGCCATTGTTTATATTCATCAAGTTATTTATTTTTTCAGGGTTTACAAAAAGATAATTTTTATATGGTTCACAATGGACGTTTAATTTACGAAAATGATATTTTGAATGAAGGGACTGTAATTTTAAAAAGCAAATTGCTAGGTGGCAAAGGAGGTTTTGGTTCTATGCTACGTGCTATTGGAGCACAAATTGAAAAAACAACAAATCGAGAAGCTTGCAGAGATTTAAGTGGGCGTAGATTACGTGATATAAATGAAGAAAAACGTCTCAAAGCATGGATAGAAAAACAAGCTGAGAGGGAAAAAGAAGTTGAAGAAAAAAAGAAAAAAAAACTTGAAAAATTATGTGCAGTTCCAAAACATTATTTTGATGATAAAGACTACGAAGAGCAAAGATCCAAAATGACTGAGCAAATTAGTGATGCGATAGAAGCTGCTTTCAAAACTCAGGAATCAAGTGAACAAAGAGAAACAAGTGTGAAAAAGAGATCAAGTGAACATAAAGAGCCTCCTGCTAAAAAGAAAAGGAGAGGACCATTGGAAGAAGAATTGGAATTAGATCTCGATCAAATTTCTGATATTTCTGATGATGAAGAAACTTTAAATGAAAAAAAGCAACTGTCTGTATAATTAGATTTCTAAGGCATACATTACTGTTATGTAATATATTGGATTATTTGATAGAATAAATGTACTATATTTTACATAAATAAGAGGATTATTTATTTCTTCATCTAAAAAGACACTTTACACACTCAATTATTATATAAACTACCAACCCTGATATATAATTATACTAATAATCTGTTATCTATAAATTGTCTATGTTTTCAAATGAGAAAATAAAAGAAGTTTAATATTAAAATAATTGCTACATTTTTCTTTACAAATTATATTTTAAATAAATTATATAAATTAATGTCATAATTTTAGTATATTACTATTAGATGTAAAATAAATATCAATTACAATAATTGATTAATGACATGATTTAGAAATAATCAAGTATTTGAATGTGGAAATTTTCCACTACCAATGTTCATCGCCCACTGTATAAACATTCTACATAATCTAATTGTCGCGGGGTACAATGGGGAATGCATCAGTGCATCCAACATTGATTGTTCGATGACTCTATACGGAATTAAACTGTACATTTAGTATTGAAATGTAGAGCATAAATGTTATTTCCGGTAAGTGTATATTATTGATATTTTTAAATTTTAATTTAGTTAAAAATAGTAAAATTATAAAAATGACGAACTAAAAACAAGGTTCTATACATTATGTTGGTAATATTTTGGTCACGCAGCTACTTTCATATGAGGTACTACCTCGGAAAGATCAAGTGATGCATTTCCCAGCTTTCACTTTTTAAACGACACGCCAACTCTACATTATAGTCAGTGATCATTAGTGCGCAATGTATGGCGTGTGATGTGATTGCGATAAGAGAAAATCGGAATATGTTATTAAGTGAACATGGATTCGTATTCAACTGAAAACTATGTGTACTTGTTGCTGAACAATCAATTTATCATTGATAACAGATTTGCCAAGGAAAAAGATGTTTCTTAAATGATCATCGAAATGTAAAAATGTTCATTAGGTCATTCAAATTTTTCCTTCACATCCGGAATAAATATTGGTAAAGATTCTATACATTGCACGGACAGAATTGTTTATTCAATTGCACAGAATTATATTTTATTAATTTGAAACTTAATTAAAAAGTGAAACTAGTGTGCAAAAAGTGTGTAACTATTTTTCAAAGTTGCTATAATTAATATTTTGTTATTAGTTTGGAATTTGGTTTAAAATTTGTTGTTAATAATTTGAACCAACGAATATAATAAATTTCATATTTTAAACAATTTTTGAAATACAACTTTTATATCAGAAATCATTCTTTGTTACTCGAATTCACTGTATATAAAAGTAAAAGGATGTTTTTTATAAATATAATTGTAAAAACTGTAGTACCATATGATATCAGTAAGATATTCCAGTACTATCATTTTTAAGATATCATGATATTTTAAAAATAAAAATTCATCGCATATGTTTAAAGGATATTGTACAGATATCTTTTGCTTGCGTTTATTATACACGCATATCAGTAACTGATATCTTACTGGTATTTCAAGTTTATTTACAGAATATTGTAATAATATCCATTAATAAAATTAAAGTGACGTATAAAAAATATAAGACATTTGATGATTTGAAATATTTTTCTGATATTTTCTTGTTAAAAATCAAAAAATAAACAAGAAAAATGAAATTCAATTAAATATTTATTCTGAAAGTATATAGGTATATATAATGCATACATATGATAATAAATTTGCGAATGATATGTGTATATATATAACATTTTAAATTTTATTGTGTTATATTAAATTTAAATTTATTTTGTGTAATAATAATTTTTATTACAGCTCATTGCAGACACATGCATTTGAAATCAGCAAGATTATACGTAATGTGTAAACATGCTGTACAATCAGGGAGGAAAATTTATATGTGTGTGGATATTGGCTTTGTTATTGCTGCTACTTGACAATTCTGTGACATGTACCCACATTAGTGGTACTTATGATTCTGACGAATTCTTTCGTTTTCTCATTAAATTTGGATTTCAAAAAACAGACCATCACAGACAAAAAGATACTTATGGATACATATTTGGAAATATTACTTCCAAGTCTAAATTTTTTCGTCCAATAACTCTTGCAGTACTGGACCGTGGCCATTTCTTGGAGTATTATGCCAATCGCACGATCAAGAACAAAAATTTAGCTTGCGAATTGATGTTTAAGACTTTGAATCAGTCCTCTTATGATTCTCACTGCAATGACGGAGGTCAAGACTTTTTAAGGTATAATAAATGTTGCTTATTAATTTTTTTTCGACCATATTTTTGGTACAAAAGACTAAATTTAATTAGCATTAATATATCCTTAACAATAGAATGACCGAAGCAGTCATTTTGACTGTTGACCTCTCCTTCTAACGCACAGTACTGTAATTTGGATTGTCCTTGTTTAGAAATTGTCTGGTCGTTCTAGTGTTAATTAACGTTTCAACCTTTTTTGTGGTCATTATCAAAACAGAAACACGTAATTTGTCAATATTGTTTGATAATGACCACTAAAAAGGTCATAACGTTAAAAATATATATACATAATTAATACTAAAAAATATGGTTAAAAAACACATTGACAATCAAATTATCAACAGACATTTAATTTATACCCATGTATAATAAATGTTTTTTAGTCACCAAATTTATTGTGTTTATCTGTAAACTCTTTATGTAAAGAAAACCTTATGTTTATAGGAGAATACCATGTCCAAAAGGTAAATTATGCCCTGACGAAGACCTCCCTTGGAACGTTATCAAAGGACATCAATTTACTTACGCCATTGAAGATATTTGGCAGCCAAAATTTTGGTACCTGAGCATTGTATCATGTTACAGGAATGAAACAACATGTCAGTGGGAACACTACAATGGTCACGAGAAATTAGATTATGACATCTGGTTGGTTAATGGCAACCCCAATAACAGTGGCCTGAACACACTGACTTATCAGTTTTCTTATGATAGGCAGAATACTATTGAACTCTATGTGCTCTTTTTCATATGCTACATTATCTTGGTACCTTTACAATTATACGCAGTGCGAATGCAAAGACATCCAGTTACTAGGTTGTTTACTGCAAGTCTTCTTTTAGAATTTATAGCTGTGTGCTTGATATTGGTGCACGTATTGAAATTCATGCTCGATGGTGTTGGATATGAACAATTGGAAGTTGCTGGTGACATATTCGATATTTTATCAAGGGTATGTTTCATTGGCTAATTTGTATATGTGATTTATATATATATATATATATTTTAAATAGATTTTTAAATGTTCTATATGTTTATTTCTAGACATCATTTATGCTGTTGTTACTTTTACTTGCAAAGGGATGGGCTGTCACAAGAATGGAACTGACATGGAAACCTTTAGTATTTGCCATTTGGCTTTGTTACGGAATTGTACATATAATGTTATATGTTTGGAATATGGTATGTTTATGCAAATGAATATTTTTTCATTATTTATTGTTAAAATTGTGCATATTTAAACGTTATTTTTAAAATTATGAACTTGTAATTTTATGTTAAAAATTATATTTATTAATTTATTTATTGGGATAAAACTTTTTAAATACATATCAATAAACATCATAGTTTTATATATTTTTATTATAATTTTATTTATAAGTTATGTTTATATATATATATTAGATGTTATCTTTAAATAGGTACATACTTAACTTATTAAGCTGTAATACTGTCATATAAAATTATATATTATGCAACAAGTATCCTTGCCTTCAGCTCGAACTATAAAACATACTCACCTATAATCCTCTATCAGCATATCGACCATGTTGCATACCATATTTTATTCATGTAAAAAATACAAAGGAAGTGCAGTTTTTATGTACACTCAATTTGTAGATAAAAATCGCTTTAGCCTAGATAAAACATCAAGCAGAAAAATATTAGTGCAATTACATGCAACAAAATATCCTGCCGCAAACATTGTACTATGTTTGTAAAGACATTTCCGTTGCATTTAAAATCTAAAAATATTTTACACCATGTTACTGTTACATTTGTAAAATAAATAACACTATTTTCATTGTAGCAAACCACATTTACTTCTGAATAATAGACCAAACAAATTGCGGCATAATAATATGTTCAGTTTGTTAAATGTAATAATCTATAACCCTTAACGTGCCTTGCATATTATATAATATATTACAATACTTTTAAATCAATGAATAAATTCATATATATATAAATAAGTCTAAGTGTTTAAATTAATAACGTGATATTTCAGACTGAAGTTGATATAATCGAAGATATTGATGAATACCAAACGTGGCCAGGGTGGTTCATCCTCTTTTTCCGAAGTATCATAATGGTCTGGTTTTTGTACGAACTAAGAAACACGATGACATATGAACACAATACACAGAAATTAAATTTCTTACTTCATTTTGGCGCATCTTCGTTAGTGTGGTTCATTTATCTACCCATTATAGCACTTATCGCGCTCCAAGTGAGTGCTTTATGGAGGTTTAAACTTTTACTCGGTAAGGAACATATATAATTTTGTGCATGAAGTTTCAATTTCAATTTAATTTAAAGCCACAACAGAAAGTGACATAATAAACAAATTAAACAAAAAATATTTTAATATTTTAAAGCTAATATATAGAGAAATGAAAATAAATCAGACGTAAATTGTTATTATCATAGAGTAGAAATTAACTATGACATGTTTTCTCTTAATTATTGACTATTAGCTTGTTCGCAAATGATTTGTATTCATTATATTTTACAGGAATCACATACTCAGTAGACTGTTTTGCTTACTGCGTGATGGCACATTTATTATGGCCAACAAGAAGCGAACAATATTTTTTACTTGCACAAGGCGCAGACAACGGCGACGAGCTGGACGAATTCAATGAAGCACCACACGTATTGAACAACTATGTAGAACCACCAGAACTGAGCAAAGTAATAGCTTAAATCGTTATTCTTTTTTTTTGCACGAATTTTCAAACTTAATTTCTGTTTTATTTAAGATTTAATTTAATAATTTCAGAGTTTTTAGATTAAGAATAATGTATAATTGTACATTAGAGGAACAAATTAAGTGAAAGGTTTTTTATTTCGTTATATAATTTTAAAATCCAAAAGCAAACATTTTTTAAGAAGTTAAAATAATTAGTAGCGTTGGATCTTCAAATGAACACATGGTGTTACAAAATGGCAGATTTACGATTTTTATCGTCCGATAAAATGAGGAGAAAATCTGACAATTCGTATTATAAAGCGAATTCACTTTTGCCTTGTAGTAATTTAAAAATGGCAAGAACAAACTTGGAAGGTTGTGCTCAATGCATGATATACGTGTCATTAATTAGGTTTCATATGAGCCGGCAAGATATAGAAGTCAGTATTTGTTATCAAATGGAGGGTCAGACTTATGTCTGATCGTACACGAGTGATCAGAAACTAAGTTTCCAAAATGTTGATCTTAAACAGATGCGATTACAGCCATATACAAATACTCGTAACAATTATTGATTGTGATAGTGTATGTCGTTTTTGCACTGTGAACGATTTTAGAAAATTTACGAAATTTTATACATGTATTGTTATGTTTGTTTTTTGATTTTTCTACAACATCTTCGCACTATTTTTAGTGTAAGATGTACACTATATTAAGAAATGAAAAATACGATGAAGTTTTCGTTTCAACTAAACTTGATGCCTTGATCTAATGGTCAAGCACTAATTGCTAAATCGAAAATAATTAGCCTATTGAATTTGAATTTTTATTTAGAAGTACCGCGACAAAGATAGTAGTGTCTTCCTATGTATATATAAATAATATAGATTTCTAATTACGAGTATTAACAGTATTCGCAATCAATGTATAAAGTGCACTGTTTTCATGTGTGTATTCATTCTTTTATTCTTAAACAAATATTATTTAACTTTATCACTTTTATGTCATTCATTTTCCGTGAACACATGATGCATTTTATATACCTTTATAGATTTAATCATGTGAATATAAAATATTAATTGTATATAAGATATTTTTTTAATTTTCACCCTTTGATAGGGAAATGTCATTTTAAATTAAATGTAAAGTTAACAGCAAACATATTTTATACAACAATTTACATTACATATTAATTGTTAAGGGTTTGATAACATTACAATGATGTTATCTCTTCCGATTATTTAATTGAAAAAAAACTTAATTTTTAATGAAACTTATGTTATTATAACGAACAATTGCCAAACATTTCATAAATGAAATAAATATATTCTGTACACAACTTGAGACTGAAACATTGATAATACACTTCTAACGCGTTCATAAATAATTTATTAATTTCAAATAAAGCTGTAAATTGGTCTTTAAAAACTTAATTATACGTTTATAAATATGATTTGAAAACTGAATTACTCTTCATTTTTCTTAATATTTAAAAATAATTTTAAATTTAACTGATCATTTAAAAGAATTTTTAAAAATTTCAGTTTGTAAAGTTGAAGTGTAACATTTCTAATTTATAAAAATCATTCACCATAGAAGACAATAGTAGAAATTAATATTCAACAACTATTTTTAAGTCAATGCATATCTATGTTTAAATACAGTTATTTAACATCTTAAGTCTTTAAAATCTTTACCATTTGTCAATAATTAATCAGAAATAGTTTCTCTAACTTTTATATAACGATAATAGTACTTATCTTAAATAAACAATATTAAAAACTAGTTATTCCATTTTGCAGCACTGATATTAAATTATATTACTACTTAATTAATTGTAAACCATTTTTAAATATTTAATATGCACGAAGATGATATAACATAATCAATTTATTGCAATTTATGTAAAATTTAATGTGAAAATGTATAATTGTATCGCATAACTAATTAAGTTAGTTTATAATTACATATATTATTCAAATAAATAAATGAGTATAATTTGCAGGTTATGAATTAATAATTAAAATATTTAATTCCAGTATATTGAAGTAGAAACGAAGTGAATAATTCTGAAAGAAATGACAAAATTATATTTTGCACGTAATTTTTGAGTCAAGAAAAAGAAGCTCTAGGAAAATTTCAAAATATACAATCAACATATATATTAATTTCTACTTATAATAAATAATTGTAAAACTTTTTACAACAGTTGTGTGTGTTAATACTTATTTAAAAACTAAAATTGTCATTATTATTTATATATTTTAACATCGAATACTTATTCAGGAAATATTTAATTTATATTTTAATTCCTATTATTAATTAGAAGTAAATTATTTCAGTAATTATCATTAATTAACAGTCGAAAGAATTGTTTCTGTACACAGTGATGCTCAAAGATGTAACAAAGGGTGATTAATGTAATTAAATTGTTAAAGTATTACTAATATTTTTCCAACATTTGTGTTATATATTTTATAATTCATAAAAAATAAAATTATTATTAAATAAGTTTATTATACATATGTGAGAAGCAGGTAATGTACCTCGTTCAAAGAACATAAAATTTTAGGCTCTGAAAATGCAATGAAATTTCATATATTTTTGTTTTTGAATTACCACAATTTTGTATAAGAAATAAGTCCATAGATCATTGTGGTGATCTAGGGACAAATTGATATAAAATTTCATATATTGTATCCAAATTGTCAGTTTCATTTTAGTTTGAGCCTGACATTTTATGTTCTTTGAATCAGGTTATCCAATCAGATGGGCAAATATCGTGATATCGTAATATATGTCTACTTCAGGGGATGTTTTTGGAACATTAAGGGTGCTTCCGATAGGTCCGCGTGCATGCACGCGTGCATGCACGCGTGCAGACCTCTCTGTGTTACACTCGACGCTCCCAGTTTCAACGAGCTCGAGACCGGAAACGCTCCCAGTTTCAACGGGGCGCAATTGCGCACGTGTTTAGCGCATGTATATTTTCATTGGTTACTTCTATTCGGTTGTTTCGGTTGTAACGTTTCGTGAAACTGCAGTGTTATTGTGTTTACGTCTTTACAATAAAATTAAATATTTTAAAAGTTATTTTAATGAAAATGAAGGTGCACAAAAGAAACTGTATACAACTATTAGTATAAATTAAGCGAGTTTAAATTTCCCGCCATCGATATTCAGTTATTTATGGTTACACAGCAAAACGGATGTAGGAACATTTCCGCTGAAAACGGGAGAGAAATTTCGTTGAAACTGGGAGCACGTTGAAACTGGGAAGGTTGAAACTGGGAGCGTCGAGTGTATTAGGGTTGCTGTCATGTTTGCGTAATCACTCAAATCTTAAAACACAAACATAACGCAATTTTTGGTATAATTTCGCTATCTCGGTTGTTCCTACGATTTTTTATCATCAAAGCAACTTTTAAACGTAGGGACAAGATTTTTCGAATATAATGCACAATAAAATTAAAAGAACTTTGCCATCACGTTCTCCCTTCAATAGAGAATGTTTGTCTGCTATTTTATATGAAAGAAATATTCAGTATATTACGAGATTTACAATAACCCCAATTCCGTGATTCTATCACTTTGTCCTTCTCTTAAAATGTAATTACCACCACATGATTTTCAGAAAACGAGATAACGATTTTATAAGTTGAGTATTGTTTTTCGACGGTTTGTTCGAATAGCATTGAGGAAAAATATCCCCTAGATTTTGTCCTTTTCTCCCCCGAAGCATATGCTCACTGAACTATAATAACACTGGAACGTGCACTCCCTATGCCTATCTATAAGTGGATTTCGAGTAGAGACAGGCTGCGTCTGGGTGTACTACTTCTTTCACTCTTGCTTTTCTGCGCTTGCGCTTTAGCGTTTTATACCGTCTGATCCAAAAGTTAATTTGTAGACGTATATTGAGTACATTTTCTATGCTCTGTACACTCATGATAATTTTCTAAGCGGACTGTACAACAAGGACAACTGGTACACCCACAATCTTCTATCTCTACTCGCATGCGGTGCGACAGTGCACGTTCCAGTGTT
>JABFPN010006908.1:0-10947 GCA_022817305.1 Leptoteleia sp. ZL-2020 | reverse complement strand
ATGTTCATATATGGATTATATAGGATAAAGAAAAAATTTTTTTTCGTAATCCATATATGAACATATATGTTTTTTCTTAATCCGTATATGAACATATATGTTTTTTTCGTAATCCTTATATGGAACATATATGACCATATATGACCATATATGACCATATATGATCATATATGTTTTTTCTTAATCCATATATGGACCATATATGTTTGATTTTTACTAGGGTACTGATATGATAACGATGGACTAGATTTGGCAGCCAATGACAAAACAGTTCAGGTGGACGATTTTCTGCCAGTACTGACAATTGTGCCATAACTGTTTTTTACATAATTACAAATAATATCATTTTAATCAACAATGGCTATTTTTTAACCTACTTGGGAATCGATATCCTTTCCTCTAAGAAATGCAACTAAAATGATACCACAGTACTACGTTGAATCTTAAACATACACATATTTTTCTTATATTTAAATCTGGCTTAGAATATCAGAGTCAAACGAGTAATGGTTATTTGTAAAATATAAAAGAAACCAACGCTATAACATTGTTATAGTTAAATTACCAATACTTAAATGATTTTATCCCAATGTTCATTCCAATATTGTTACAGCCCCGCGTGGAAAAAACATTGTGGCAGAGTCTATGGCAGCACTGTGGCTAAGACTGTGGCATGTGGGAGTCCACAGTCTTGGCAACAATAAGCCACACATGTTGCCGCAATGGATCGACTGTGGGACGCGGCCAGGAGCCACAGTCGAGCCATAGTGGCTGACAAAGAATTTCTATATAAAAAAAAATTTTTCTTTGATCCCACCTTGATTTGAACTCCCGATCTACAATTTATAAGTCACATGTCTTACCACTCGGCCATTCACGACCTCTGTTGATCAGCATTACGGTTCTCAAAGACTATCAGCCTTATAGTGTAGTAGTACGAGTGTCTTTGAGAACCTTAATACTGGTCAACAGAGGTCGTGAATGGGAGTTCAAATCAAGGTGGGATTAAAGTAAATTTTTTTTTATATAGAAATGCTTTGTTAGCCACTATGGCTCGGCTGTGGCTCCTGGCCGCGTCCCACAGTCGATCCATTGCGGCAACATGTGTGGCTTATTGTGGCCAAGACTGTGGGTTCCGCATGCCACAGTCTTAGCCACAGTGCTGCCATAGACTCTGTCACAAAGTTTTTTCCACGCGGGGCATAAGCAAATGAGGTTGACCTAAATCGTCACTACGAGATACGTCGTTTATCAAATAAAAAAAATATGAGTAGTCAAAAAAACGAACTAAAAAAGTAAGTTGTGACTGAATTAGTTCTCACAACTATAGTTTTTGAGCTGTCCAACTATAAATTTATTTAGTCCAACTAATTTAACAATAACTATATTATAATATATTATAATATATAATATATATTATAATTATAATATTAAAATATGTAGAAAATAATTGTGTAGCAAGTACCAAAGTATTTTCGTTAATTTTCTATCATTTTTTTATATAATTTCGCGAAATTCGAAGAGTACCATTTACACAGTAGTTTATGGTAAGTTGAAATTTATGCCGCGGATGACATAATTTGTCTGCTGAAAACTAAATAAAAAGGGGTTAGAAAGAAACTCTTGAACCAGATATTTTGTATTTGTAGCGGTAAAAACAAAGATTCACGAGCACTCTTTTGCCGTTAGCACGCGAGAGAGATTACAGACTAAAGAGAAGAAATCGAATCCGATGCATACCTCGACCAAACGGACGTTGCCCTCTAACCAAAGATTTGCCTTGCATTAGACTAGCGAAACGGAAAGTGACTCGAAGAGATGCGAAAATAATTATTATAATTAGTCGATTAATATCTCTAATTTGACACATGAAAGGTTGGAATAAAAAATGTAAACAAATAAAGGAAGAAGTGTAAGAGCATCTTCATTTGTAATTGCATAACGCAAATAAATGTTGTTTCGATGTCATGCCATTTTGTCCACTCTCAAATTGATAATTGAACTTGGAGTGCCAGGGTGCTCTTAAAACAGACGACTACAAGTAATTATCTGGTAAAAACTAACATAATGCGGATAATGATAATGTTCGATATATTAATACATTTAACTAAAATTTATCTTACGATCGACGCCGCCGATGGAAAGTTTTTAGATAAAATGTTATTAGTTTGAATGAAAACAATCCGGCATTATTAAACGTATGAATGACTCACGTGCGCACATGCACGCACATACACGCACACAAATAACAAATCTAAGGAGGTGACTGATGGAGCAGTAAGATCAGTCAAGCGCAAATCCACTTCTAGACGATCCGACTCATTTTCAACGCTCCGCTCGACTCAATAAGCAACCTATGCTAATGTCGCAAATTATTTTATAAACTTTCAAATAATTCCAACGTTTAAATGAACATTTGGCATTGGAAATTTGAATGTTTATAAATCTTGCCGAGGCAATGGCAAGGAGGCTTTCCGAGCGAGCGTGTAAGGTAGGTAAATAGACATAATAAAAGAATGAATAAACTGTTGACTATTTATTTAATGGCGTATTAAAATAAAGCGTCGATAATAAGAACGAAGGTGAGAGAAAGGGATGAGGGAGAGCGATTAGACGTTGAAAGTTGAAAAAGCAATCAGTTAAAATGAATGTTCAGTTCTCACAGATCGTCGCGTAGACAATAAGGCTGCTCAGTGCGAGAGCGTAAAACTCTTTATTGGCACTGAATTGGATATTGCTAGCAGCCACTCTGACATTTCCTTATGGTATCTGCGCAGTAGTACTGCAAGAGAGAAAAAGAAAGCGAGCAAGAGAGACGGAGGGAGACCTGTGTTATAAATTTACCAAGGCTCCGGGCGATCGAAACGCCATCGTCCCTAACTGTAAAGGCCAATTAATCGAGGTACCAGGAACCTCGGTAATAGTAGATCTCGTTATTTGTCACGGCATTAGGAAGAACCGGTGTGAACGCGAGATATAGCTGAACATTCATTTGACTCTCTTCCAAGGAACAACGCTTTTCAAGCATTACCCAAGATCCATCTTCCAACGTCTGTTAACTAAATCACTTTGCGGCAACACTTTCGCACCTCATTATCGGTCATCATTTTGACTCTGCAATTTTTGACTACCCTACTTATCGCTCCGTAGTAACGTGGCTTCTTATTATTTTTCTCTGTCCACTTTAATGCCGCCTTAAAAGCTGCAAGGGTAAGGGTAAATGAAATATCTTTGATTCAACTAACTACCCTAACATTTTTACATAATCGTTCTAAGTCCTTTTCAGATGCTTCTTCCAATGTTTATAATACAGTTCTGTTTGAACTAATTGCACCTGGTGACTAAGTCGCATTCTTAGGTTCGGTTTAACATTCCAAGTTGGTAATTATTATTTGCCATCGACGCATAAATTATTTCTCTTTGCACCGCAGTTTTGCAACCTTCTCACTTTCATGTCGTTTACGTATTTATTTCAAATTTAATAAACGATAACGTTATGTCTTGTACGCCTCCAATCTGTGGATTTCAGTCTCGAAATTTGATTAATGCCAAATTTAAACAGTGGAAGTTACGCACCATGAATTTGTTCAAATGATCTTCATTTTAAACTGACGCAACACTAACTTCCGTTACGAATTTATTCCAGTATTTCCCGTTATTGAATTTTCAAGTTTCTAATTCTTGCGCAAGGCGTGTAATTAAATTCCACGAAGCCGCGCACTTCGTCCGTTAATGATCATCCGCTTTAATAAAATTGTAAAAATTTTAATGCACATGCATACTAATTAACAAAGAATTAAACTCTTAAACAGTGCGACGCATTTGAATGGACGTTGCAATTAATAGAAATAAAATACGATTAATAAAATGTCTCGCAGTTTTCTCCCATTCCATGCAGAAAAAAACAATCGGCCCGATATCGGTCCAATATCAAAGACCGTCGGCAAACCGTCAGTTTCCTAGCATGGAACAGCATCAAAATGAAACGCTGGTTTAGCTTGCCCCAATATCAGTTTAAAATATCAGTCCGATATCATGAAAAAACATTGTTCTGATATCGGTTTCAAACATAATTTCAATATTTGAAAAGAATGTTCGTCTAACGTTTCCTCCTAATATCGGTCCAATATCCGGATCTGATATTCCGCTGTAACTATACATCCGTACATTGACACAACATTGGCAACTGATATTGGCCTGATGTCAAATCCTAGTATTGGTCGAATATCTGTAGCTAATATAGAACTGTCATCGGTTTCAAATATTAACTTTATATTTGAAAACAATACTGGTTTAATGTTTGTAGCAAATATCGATCCAATCCGGCTTTAAAATATTGGCCAAATATGAACCATATGTAGAATTTGCATGAACCATATATGGAACATGTACAAACCATATATGGAATATGCATGGATCATGTATGGAACACGTATGGACCATATATGGAACGTGTATGGACCATATATGGAACGTGTATGGACCATATATGAAATGTGCATGGATCATATATGGACCGTATGTGGAACGTGTATGGAAGTTCACAAGGTCATATGGGGTATACATAGTACATATACGGAATTTTTAGTTTTATCACGGAAAAAAAAGTATTCGCTTTGCTAGGTAAATGAGTTTATCTAGCAATTTTTAACTCATTTAGTAAGAATTTATTCAGTAATTATGTACCCGATTACCCCCTCGCCCAACTTGAGGTTTTTTATATGAACTCGATGCGTTTTTGAACGCTGATTGCAATAAAAAAAGAATAAAATGTCGCTCTCTTACCGTTCAAAAAATATGGCCAAAAAACTAAACGGTCCCTGGGAGCGCGTCTGGGTAGATCGTAACCTGGTCGGGCGCACTGAATCGGTCGTAACTCTGAAAGTATCAACTTTAGGGATATGCTCCAAAGGACCAAAAATGCTCCCAACGATGTCCTGGACCGGGTATGTTAGTTTAGTTACATTTTATTGAATTTTAATAAAATAAATGGCGGTGTCTTTAAAGTTCTTTAAAATCTAACTAAACTAACGATACAGGTTCAGGACATCGTTGGAAGTAATGTTGGTCCTTTGGAGCACCAACGTAAAGATGATATTTTCAGCGATATCCACTTCCTCTACTTTACCTTCTTCATCTTCTTCTTCGTCTTGTTCTTTATTTCTATCATATCGGGCCTAGCGTCGTCCAATTGTCAAGGTCGATTAATGATCAGAAAAATTGTATTCTTTGCTCGTCCAGTTATTAATTTTGTATTAGAACATAGTATAATAAGCTGCACGCCTTTTATATTAGAAATTTATTATAGAAAACAAAATTTCAAAATACAGGCAAAATTCTGTATAAATGACATATATTGATAGTACTGAAAAATGAAACGTTTTCAATTAAAATGTAAATAAACTTTGCTATTGTTTTGTATTTACATCCATTCTTATGTCCTTTGGATGTAAATAAACAATATAATTTTTTTATTCCATTAATTCCACCTTCGTTTGCCTGTATATCCACTTACTAATAACTAATCCACTAATCGACTATTAAAATGATTAATTAAAAGCATTAACGTTATTAATTTATAATATGTTTGAAAGCATGGCATATCGAGGTGGCACAGTGCCAAACATGTATGTCGTCGAGAAACAAAGTTAGCAAAGAAGGTAAATATTCAAAATGCGACGTATTTATTTTAATAGGATCATGAAAGTGGTTTGAACCTTTGTTTGAATGGTTGAACCTTTGCTTGACAAAGAATAGAGAAGTCGGCGAGATACTTGGAGTTTGAAAAAGCGAGTAGGATATTTGTTTTCAAATCTTTGAAATATTAAAGTTCCCACCACTTTGTGGCTGTTGTGTATCGACAGAAATAATTTTATTGTGTCTCCTGAATAGAATATTCCCACCAATTACGTCCCTCGCGAACATTAACGCGATAACAAAGTTTTTTAGGGAAAGAAAACGGATTGCGTTTTGAGCAATTTAAGAGTCCGAGAAACTCAGCCCTAATGTTGTAACTAATAGCCAATAACCCGCGGCTACATTCGACCGCAGAACCTACGACAAAAGGCCAGTTCAGGCCCCTTCGCAGAACTCGCGAGTCTCGCGGATATTTTTCACGCTTTTCTATTGGCAAAAGATGATGAGAACTCGATCGAAAGAGTCGAGCAAAGTCGAGCGTGAGATCTTGACCGGATTCATTGTCTTTATTTAACGAGATTAAAACGAACTTTTTTCCACTTTTCGCGGCTTATTCGCACCGCTTCAATAGTTTCCTTTCGCGTTCCCTCTTCTTCACCGTGTTAACGTTGCAAATTGCATTTCTGTCAAAAATCAACTGAAACTCGTCTTCCCGCGAGATTAATTGAATATTAAATTAAGCTCGAGTTAAATTAATGACGTTACAATTGAAAAAACATCTTCCTAATTGTTTGCTTCAAACTGCAATAAATAATAAAGCAGATAAAATCAGATTAGCAACAACATTTAATGATCATACATAAATTTAAATTAATTATCCCTTAATTACGGGCCTCGAGTTTGTTAAATGCACGATCTTAATTCTACCTTTTATATATTATTCATTTCCATTTATTTCAGCTCTTTTATTAGTTTTATCAAATCATTCTCATTTCACGAACTAAATGAAGTCATTTCTGTCTCAATATATCATTTTATAAATAGCCTTCTTCCGTCTTTCTTTTATTCAACGAAATTAATCAAAAGACATCGTGAGTCGTAATCGAGCATGTTAATCGTACGTAACATATTTATTCCGGTATATTGTCTGTTTCTATTAATTGCAATTAAAAGTAAATGAAAATGTTTCTTTTTTTGTTTTGGTATAAGTTATGAAACAAGCAAAACAAAAACAATTAATTGGGAAATATGAAATCGCTAATCAGAAATTCATTATTCAACATTTTAAAGATTTAATGATCATTTTGTCCAATCTATTTATAGTTAATAAAATGTTGTTGAACTTGACTTTTATATTATATCAAAGTGCGACGTTAAATTGGACAATATATGACAAAGTCTAATTGTACGAGTAACAATTTCATCAGCCAGATGCATTGGATATTCCCTTAGTAGAACTGAAATCAAGCTGAAATACGGTCCCGACCGGGCATCCATCTTCGCGATCGGGGCCCGACAGGGCACCCAAACCGGGCTCTATATGTAGGTGTAACGCGGAGCATACATACGGTTTATCCTTAATGGGATCCATGACTGAACATAACCAGGGCCACACCATATTTCCAAGTAATGTTAAAATTTCCGGGACCTGGCAAAGTAACCCAGTCGAAACCCAACCAGGTACCTTCGCTTTGATCCTAATTGAATATCCAGTCAATCTCTAAGCCGCGTAAAATCTCTACACTAAAAAATTATATAGTATCTTACAGACAGAGATTTGTATATTATAAAAATTAAAATACTTTATTATTTCAATATTCATAAGGACAACGAACCTCTAATATATATTTCTAATATAGTAATTCTAACCTCATAATAAGATATCTTTTGTTTGGCACCCAGTTATTTTGCGTACACGAAATTACAATTAAAATAAACATTATTCGATAAGAGTTACTATACTTTCTGGCATTCTGAGACTCTATGCTCCAATGTTAAGAACAGTACCAGACAGTTTGGTAAACGGTGTCACTTTTTCAAGTACCAATTATCAGAACTGTGGTACTTCTTGTCACATTTTCGAGCATTATTTTATACAGGAATACATAGAGTCCAGGATTACTATATTATTTTTCTCAGTGTACAGAATATCATTATATGGAAAACTAGATGTTTAAAATTTGTTGAATTATTTTATAAAAATAGCAATTATACTTGTTTACAACTTAGCCACCTCATTTCGACTTGGTTGAGCCCCAATCTAAATATTATAAAAAATTCATCCCGGATATCATAGAAAATTCACATTTCTTTGTATTGGGACAACCCGATTTCAACCTGCCAGGACTCTGACCTGGTTATCATGGAGAATTTACGTTTGTTTATGTTGGGGAAACCCGATTTCAACCAGACCGGGCTTCAACCGGACTACCATTGGTGTCTATTTATAAAGTGACATCCCAACTGGGACCATATGAATACCCGGCGTTAAATCCCGATTGTTTCCTGGTCTAGTTATTTAGTCGGGTTCCGACATGATCCTAACCGAGTAACCTATAAACTGGGTAACCATGCCGACGCCACGGACGGACCTGATTTGAAACCGGGTATGCCCGGTTTCAGTTCTACTAGGGTCGGATATAATTCATTGTTGGATGTATCATAAACAAATCGACAAACTGTAGATGTCTGAAATCTATTAGTGAAATTATATATCGGACACGAGGCATCGAGGAACATAAATCAAACGGATATTGATGAGGAAATTGTCGTAAGTTAAAAGCGGATATATTTTGCCGCTGGTTGCTGGCATTTACTCCGCACGCACCGACGATAGACAATCGACAATAGAATAAAATGATAAACCACCAGAGCAATCAAGTAGTTGAACCCGGCTGGTTCCGTGCACCGATCCACCTGCTCCTGGCTCGTGTATCGCGCTCCGCTGCTTCCTCCGCTGCCTTTGCCTACGCGTCCCTTCGTCTCTTTCTCCCTCCCTAACTCGCTTCCTCGTTCCCTCGCTCGTTCGCTCGCTCGCTTATAACATCGCCGCGGCTCAACTGTCTACTTTCTTCTCTCGGCTTCTCGGAGGATAACGGCCGTCAATAAAATATCATTGATATTCCCCGGCCCGAATAGAATCGCGGAATAAAACGCTCGTTATTATATTTATCATTATTATATACCACCAAGATACACGGCGGCCCAGTAAAATGATTGCGCGCTTCATCCTGCGCCACGATGTCGGCTCTTTTTTCAGTACTTTTTGCTCTCCGGCCCGGCCTTTCCTTCCCTTTGCCCGCGCGGAACATTGCCGCATGACACGAGGACGACGCGAGGCTTTGGCAAATATCCGATACGACGTGCGTTGGCTGTAATTTGTCGGCCGGTAGCGCACAACGCCGGCACAACAGTTTGTCCTGCTCGAAGGAACTCGCCACGCGTAATTACACACGCGGGGGTTGTAATCATTATTTCGGACGGCGATTCGACGTCAAGGAAAAATCAGACCGTCGCATTTGGATGCGCGGCGTTGTTGCCGCGGACGTTCATTATTTCGCTCAATCATGTGGTTACGATAATAAAAATACGAGGCGAGTCGCGCAAGCGTGAATTCGTTGCGCGGCGCTACGTTTCCGCGTTGCCCAACTTTCTCGTCATGACCGCATCCTATGCCATAATCCTGTATTCGAGATAACTCCCAATTAATAAAAATGCGCAACGCACTTTTCGCAATCGAGCGGACGATCGGCCGCTACTCCTCGGCGACAAACGGCCAGGCCGCTCGCTGCAAAATTATACCGACGATCCGATGATTTAATTGCGAAACTTTATTCGCTACCTCGTCCAACAAGTTGCGGCACATAAAGTGCTGTAGTGTTATTTATCTAGTAAGTAATGCGTTGTGGTTTGCTGATAACGAGGTGTAGATGAGTGCTCAAAGGCACGAGCGCGCAGGACAACCGCGCCAGAGGAAATAACGTTGCTTCCTGATAACTTCACGTACCAGCCTTGACAGAGAAAAGCTAGCCTCATAAAAGGTAACAAGAATGCCAATCAAAATGTATGTAAAATTTAAGTAAAAAGGTACAAAACCTTGATGAGAAGCCATACATGCAATGTAGGAAAATTTACCGTGCCTACACAATAAAATTGTAATAAAATACACCAAAATGTATGAAAACGCGGTAATTTTTACTCTCATGGTACGTCAAGTTTTCCTAATATCGATGTAAACGAAACATTGACAATTGCACAATTAATTTCTACAATTTAAAATTTACTCCGTAACATTTTAATAAACTGTCTAATAATTATTTACATTTTACGGAAACGCGTTCCGCTTTATCGCACGTTAATTAACGGTTTATGAAATGTTACAATCAATTTAGTCCACATAACATTTATGTAAACTAAAGGGCAAGAGTGATATTATTTGACGTGACGTCACTTTTTATCTTAAACTTAAAACGTGACGTCACATTTTAAGAGTAAATATGAAAATTACGATTGATAGATGAATTTAATAGAAGTAAATGCTTATTTAATGTGTTTCAATTAAAAAATTGTATATTAATAAGTTGTGAAAATCGTGGTAATCATTTTACAACGACAACAAGGAGATTTTAACTAGCATGCATTTTTAAACGAATTTTATGTCTGTTTCAGTATGATAATTCAATTCATAAATTTTCTATTCTTGAATTCTAAATTCAATATGATAAATTTTCGGCAAATCTACTTACTTTTAAATTACCGTGATTTTAATATTTTTGCCACTACATACCAGTAAACCTTGCTATTTTTACTAACATAAATTATCCTGAATCCTGGCGTGCCAGGTGTTTCATCACTTTTTTAGTTTGTTTCTCCTGCTCCAGGTAAATCTGAATAAATTAAGGTGCTTCTGGGGTCTTCTCTGTAAATTAGCATAATTTTCGTAATTTTCTTGTAAATTACCCATAAACGAGTGTGTTTTGGGTGACTTTCACGTTAATTGAATTTGAGACAAAACTATCTATGCGAATGCCAATTATCCGACAGTGTACTTAAGACTGATACGCAATTTATCACGAGAAAGTGTCGAGCTGAAATTGACAAATTGATAAGTGGTTATAAATTTGGAAAAGCGTTAATGGGAAGGTAATAAGGAGGAGATGTAGTAATAATTATTGGATCACTGTCTGTAGTGGGAAAGAAGCCGCGAGTGTCAAGTGTTCGCGTGGGCTCAACGAGGCATGGCAAGGTGCGCATGCGCGTGCAGTAATGTAGCGGCCAGCTGAATGATAGCGGTGATTGCGGCCTTCCCGT
>JABFPN010006907.1:0-10950 GCA_022817305.1 Leptoteleia sp. ZL-2020 | reverse complement strand
TAACGTTCTCTCCGGAACACTTTATGTACATGTGTTCTGTGGAGAACGCATTAATTTTTTTCAGAACGTTTTATTGCCGTTCCCGTTCTTTTCGGAACACTTGAAGAACGTCTGTTTTTACAGTGTAAAAGCGTGTTTTTAATGAAGTTGAGATGCATCGTCGGACCTAATGGATGCGAACATGTGGATAGGCGTGCTTGCTATAGTACGTTGGTTGGTGGCCTAGTCTGCGAACTAATTGACGATTCTCGCCCTACTCGGGGCGCGTTATATGCATAGAAGCAGCTCAGACGACGAATACTTGGCCCTGGGGCGAGAGATGCATGCATATTTGGCAACCAAGCGTGACCTTGCAGCGTTGCCGCTATGTATCTTGTACCGGTGACAGCTTCAGTAATTACCCCGATATGCAAATATATTCATTACTTTGCTCGCATGCCACACCTTCAGCAGCATCATTTGAAGGCATGAACAGTGCAACTGCGAAACCCAATGTATTTATCACTAATTCACTTTTTAATTGAAACTTCAAACTAATTGGAGGTAGAGCGTTTTCTTCCACGAACAGGTTTTCACTGCCTTATTACAAAGTGCATTCCCAAGAATAAAGCCATTACTGACTGATTGATTCGCAGTTAATAAATTATTAGCCTTCTATATGACTATAATAGTTTCTTAACAAGTGAGAAACGTAACATTCATAAAGCTGCAGCAAAATAAAGAACCCTCTGGCAGACTAAAAAGGGGGGGGGGACTTTGAGAGTCTGTAAAAAAGGATCCTTCTCTCTAACTTTAAAAGTTTGGTAATTGTTCGGGACACGTCTGCTTGCGAAAATTGAGCGAACCGCAGACCCTGTGGTCGGTTGTTCCATCCTCGGTTCTATGCTCGCTTGTAAAAGTCAGCATATTTCAACGTGAACGTGTACCCGACGGGCATCTGCCGGACAACCAACCTTTTCTTCTTTACCGTGGAGAAAATTATCACTAATTTTTCTCTTATTATAAAAAAAGGAATTATTATACCGTATACAATACGGAAGAAGAACTTTTCGGATATTTAAATGCCAAAACTTTTACTTATGCAATTGGAAATGCAAACGTCAGATGAAGCGTTGATGTGCACTACTGAAATACATCAGGTAATTAGGTTCCAGTCATAACAATATCGGGACATTGACGTGTGACAATATTTAACGAGCAATTGTCAATGGGAATAATTTAAAGGGGATCACACGGAGAATAATTAAATGTTAGTCAACAATCGGACGCCCGCGATAATCGAAGTAATTTTTTCATTTTGTCCACACTTGAGTGAATGATTTTCCTAGGCACATTCCAAACAGACGAACGACCATGCAAACTGGAAAATTGATAGGCTCACACAGTGTAGGTCGGATGCAAAGAATCGAAAGAACGGGGACGATGGTCATGGTGCAATCTAGCGAAATTAAAGCTCTAATCCGACCGGACAATATCCAATTACAAAGAGCGCTGGAATATTAATTCCTGGCTTTTATTTCCACTTGATCTCTTTTCTCATCCATTTTATCATGCTTCAGTGGCGATTCTTTTTTGTACTTTGTAGTCTCCTATTTGGGAAATGGGTACTTGTCATACAAATTTTCCGACTCTGTTGCAATTTTTTAACATCTTCAATTTTTCCCCGTGTTATTTAACGCATTACTCCCTTTTTATTGCATACGTATTTAATGTTAAATCAGGCATTATTAATTTAATAATTAATGATAATGATAATTGTGTTCATTATACGAAGTTTTTTCCTTTATTTTCACATAAAAGTTATTAATTCTGATTGTAAACTAAATATTTATTTTCTGCTCAGTTTTCACTAATGAGTTATGTTTTCAATGTAAACCAGTTTTAATTAAAAATTTGTATTAACGAGTAAGCTTGTGCCATATGAGTTATTAGATCAATTTAGTTAGGCTTTTAACGTGTGTTTAGTCAATAAAAAATATATCTGGGTCATTTCTGCTTTAATTGACACTGCCAAAAATGGATGGTCGTAAAGGCAATGATTTTGTTTTATGACCGTATAGCACGACACTGCAGGCTTGCCTATTTATACCTTCAAACGTTTAACTTAAAAGTGAAATTTCTGAAAATATCAGCGGGAAAAGTAATTTTACGAATTATGATTACAAGGTAGGCCTGTTATATATTTCCCAGATGTATTATGATTTTATCATATCAAAATATGCAAACATTTTGTGAGCTTCCGTCAATAAAAGACACCCTTACCTTAAAAGGTTTCGTCAATACTCTCAATTTTGTAAAAGAGTTGAAGGCCAGCAGACTGGGAGACGTTCTTGTTACAGGATAAACAGACAACAACGATCGTGTTTGGAATACGAAAGTCATGTGTACATTTGCTTTTCGTTTTCGAAACATGAAAAATGTTATCTCCTAGATGTATATATAAAGTCAGATAGTATTGTTTGAAAACGTAATGAAATGATCAATAGAATATTATATGAATAATTAAGTGACAATGCTACTGAATATAGGTCTTTATGGTTGAAGGTTTATCCACTTTTAAATTTTGAAGCATCAATCTTCGTTTTTATTATTATTTGGACTGTTTGGAATAGAATTGTTATTATATAAATTTCGGTAAATTCGTTTTATAACCATAACATTTGATTAAGTGAATACGCTGACTGTCTGTTCGCTTGAGCCAGGCAAAGTTTTATGCTGTTTATCGATTAACGAAAGATCCCTGGGAGTTGTACATTAACTTGTAGTTATATCCAAAATCTAGTTCTATTGAATTATGATGTTTTCCATCATAATTATATTACTAATAAATGATTGGAGGTTTCTGTGAATTACTCGAAAACTATCGCGCTGAAACTGTAAATTTTTTTTTTTTTTTTTTTTTTTTTTAAACAGCTTTTGATCTCAATGGCTAAAATAAATAATAATACTTCCACGAAAATGAAACTGCTTTGAGTACTTCCCTCAAATTAAAACATTATAATTTCATCATAAAAAGCCACAATTATTCCCATTCCGAACTTGAATCTAGCAATGGTACGAAATGTTCGTTCATAAATACGTTCCACTGAATCGAGTGAATAAGAAACGATGTAACGAGTACAAAGTAATGTGCTAAATTGCCCGAGCCGAGGGCATACGAATTTTTTTATTATCCTATTAATCCCAACTAGCGCCTTATTTTTTAAATTAACATTTTTATCGCTCGGCAAACACAAGCTTTCCCCTCCACTTGGTAAGCTATTCCTTGTTTTTCTCTCGATTCTTCACAGTCTATAGCCTTCTCTTTGCTCCGCGAACGATTCTCGTAAAAGAGTACCTAGGATTATGGTGCTACATCGTATTATCATGTGCGCATAACTCACCGAACGTCGAAAATTTCATTGCTGACCATTTTCTAGATCGCACGTATGGTATTCAACTGGAAAGTGCTGCACTTTTGTTGTTGGCAATTTTTATTCCACGGCTCAGAAAAAAATATATAGTACACATTACCGAACTTTTTGATATTCCACTGACATCGGGACTAAATGTAAAAAAGCATTTCTACAGTTCGGCAAAATTTTACCGAAATCTTCGGAGGCTGAAATAATAATTTCAGCATATTCGTAAAATTGGATCGAAGTTTATGGGTATTATTTTGCAAACAATCTCACCGATGTCAACACTCATAAATTATATTTCTATTGCACCGCATATTTAGATCTGCTGAATTTTTTTCCTTCAAAAACAAAATAAATAAAGCTCCATTATCGCTCATGATTCGCCAGCATCTAAATCTCTTTTTCTCATTAATTGTGGTTGCACGTCCGGTCTTTGTGTTTTACATGACAATGATGCAAATTTACGTTGTATTCGTAAAGAGACATTAATATGAAAGATGCAAAAGTGGCCAAGGTATTAAAGTTGAAATCATTTATTTAGGGGATCAGTTAGTTTGCACTATCAATACAATTTATAATCGTATCCTTCGGCTGGTGCATTTGATTTTGGTACATTTTATTGTAGATAACGATGTAAATGCAACAATGTAGGACACACCGTGTGTACACGTATACGCGCGAAAGTGAAGAGATATAGTAACGAGGCTCTCCATATTCATGGTGCATAACACACTCGGGCAAATGTAATCCAACATTCCCTTTCTCGTTTCTGTCTCCGTTATAACCAATAGAACGGACGATTTCCCTCTTTGTCCTCTATCTTTTAGGAGCGTCACCGCACTACCTGGTACCTGGCTGCTCTGTATTGGACTGACCGCAGTCGAAAACGTCACTGCTTTGAATTTCCAGGACTATGAAATAAGGTTTCCACAAAACGCTTGGTCCGGACTATTCAATTGGTAGACGAACGTTACAACTGTATACTTGAAAAACATTTTTCACTTTAAATCGAATCAACCTTTATGGCTTCATTAGACGTAAAACAAAATATCAATTTTCAATCAATAATTCATTTTGCGAATGTATATATCTTTACATATATTTTTTATAATTGATATATGTATTAAATTGTAGTTTTATTTAATTATGGAATTAATTCTTTTCTTTATAAATTTATAAACATATAAAAAATTTTTATTATATTTACAAAAGGAAATCATGATATGTGTATATTATGTTTATTTTGAGATTCAATCGTTATTCTACATTCTTTCCTTCGTTAAAAGAAAAACAAAATTGATATAAAATAATATGAATGAATGCCAAAAAAGAATTTCGTATGAAATAATTATGCATTTATTAAATTTTCTCCATTTATCAATGAGTTATCTATGGCTACAAATCAAGACATCTAAAACACATTTTTACACAAGAAGAGATAAGGAAAAACGAACGATGAATCTATATTGAAATATCAATTTTTCAAGTTTTAGCTGAAAAGAATTTGGAGCAATAAAAGCGTCTGTTTTGGAAACGGCAGTAACGAAAAGAAAAGGGAAAAATATCTATATAAATACCTCGAAACGTATAGACGAGAGGGAAACGGCAATTCTAGCAAGAAATATCGCCGAGAAATTTCGCGCCTGACTAGCTATTGGCAGTCAGAGGAATCGCCGGAAAGAGTATCACGGAAAAATGGCGAAACTGCGATTTGGAAGAAAAGCGAAAACTTTAGGCAAAAGAATACGGGAGCTTCAGAATTATTGCGCTTTACACAGATTTCAACTTGTGTTTTGTGAATAGGTTGGTGGCACACGCGCCTACCAATAAATTGGCAAACTTACGGAATATTGAATGCTGCCAACTGCTCTGTTTTAACTGCCCGGGGTTTTCCCCGTGATGAGGAGCCCGAGCTTATATCGACTCCTTAAACGACTCTAAGAATAATACAAACCTCCAAATTGATCGAACCTTTTGGAAATATTTCCGTTAAATTGCGAAATGTGTGATACGATGCAGAGAATTTTTACGGGATAAAGCAAGTTTTTGCTACGAAAAACAACTTTCCGTCGAGTAAAAGTGTCGTTGATTGAAAAGTCGTGTTTTTTAAATAGCACCAGCATAAATAGTTGAACAGCTGGCGGATACGAGGTTTCGTACGGTGAATGTTTTTCGCCAAGTTTAATCTTCGCAATTTGAGCTAATTATTTGAAATTGGGCAAGTCGGCGTTATTGAAATTTATGACAACGCAAATTAGCGTGGAGCACTTTTAATTGGTTCGAAATTCTAGTCAAAGGGGACGATTTCGTTCACAAAGAATATTGTAGAATAATTTTCAATCTAATTTCAATATTTTTTTTTCTTTACTTTTTTTTCCCTTGTTCTCGTTAAAGTGGCGCGCCCCTTTTGAGGCGAAAGTTTGCGACACTAAGACATAAGTATCCACAAAAAGTGACGAGTATTCGTGAGAGGCTGTTAGCACCCGCAGGTACGATGAGCCTTGTGTCAAATCGTTAATTAGTTTGCTCATTGACTGTACAACGAAGCCCGACAGTAAATGCGGGCTTGGGCGTAGTCGCGATTCTCCGATGTTAATTGGGGATCCGATAGGTCAATATACAGCGATACGAAATTAGCCAGAAAATGCACTATGTCAATGATATTCGCTTTCACGCCGAGATGCACATGCAAAATTAAAACAAACGAACGAAACGCCATTCTCATTTCACAAAAACCGTTAAGCCCATTGTAGAAGTATACAAAATCGAATATGTAATTTTGCGACGCGCGTTCATTTAAATCAAATAATCACCCAATAGCTATTGGACGTCACAAATTCAGCGAGACAATTGCGAACGAGCGTCGAGTCAACTTGCAGGATACACATTCAACAACACTTGTCAAGTTGTAGATTCGGCTCTGTAGCATTTTTAATTAATACGCCGATCCGAAATCCGCTTAATTAAGACCCATTGTAAAAAGTAATGTTAAAGATGTTATTAAGTTTAATGCAAATTAATAATTTTTAATTAACTAAGCTGACCTGGCCACGCGTATCTGTGGCTCAGTAGTTCTAACACATCCAATCAATATTATACTGAGCTTTTGCAGTACAACTTCTTACGGGAGGAGAATTGCACTTGGAGCCAACTTCAGGGCGAAACTGTCAAACAAAAATTAGTTCTTACGCTTGTAAAGTGGGACCTTTATAAACGAGGGCACCACTGGTGACTGTCAGGTAACGACGTACACGTGACATACATTAAGGATTAGTATCAATATACAATATTTCCGGGTTATTATAGCTAAATGGTAACAGCTAATATACTAATAAATTTATTTCGCTGTAAAGTTGAATTCGCGCGCTGCATTCGATATCCAATTTAATGTCAGATATTGTGTGTTTGCGTTCAACTCACATTGATTCGCAAGAGAAATTTCTCACTAACCGATAATGTTGCGTCTAGAATTTCACTTTTATTACGCGCTGAAATATAGCAATGCACATGGTGCGCCAGCGGTTTTATTGTGGTACTGGTAAATTGTGGAAAGAGAAAACCGACGAAAGTGAAATGTGTACAGAAGAAACAAAATATCAGAGACACCGGCTCTCCCTTTAACGGAACCGTGGAAGAAACTGGAGATTCTCGAGGGAGTGGGTAGGGAGGGGATACTTTGTCTTTATTATTCCATTTAAATAATACGCTTTAATGCCGCGTCACAGGTCCTTGCCCTCTTTGCTTTACTGTCTCTTCCTCCGAGCTGATTTTTCTTCTCGTCGCTCGTCGGCTGAAGTTTGAAAGAAAAAAAATCCTATTAACTCCTTTCGTTAGCTTTTTTCCGAGCAAACTCCAATCGTGATTATAGGGTTGTTTCAATCCGTGATCCGTTGCTTCAGTCTGCGACAATTTCAACGTGTCCCCCCCCCCCCCCCATTGTGACGGCCGAATTCGAAGTTGCTGCAAATTTAGAGAAAAATCCAGCCTTGTCCTGGGCTGGTTATTTCGACCAAATGTTAATCTCGCCGCGCGCTACTTGCGACGCTAACGAAAAATGGCCTTGTTTCAGCAGATCGTCCTCAACAGATGCTTCTCTCCATGATATATCGCAGGATGGCGCGACTCAATATTTCGGTTTTTCGCTTCGTTGAACTCTTCATTCATTGCGGTTTCAACTTCTACGTCTGGCGCAACCCGCAAGTCGAACTATATTTCACGTTAATTTTGATATTTCGAATATTAATTTATAGAGATATTTCGAGTCAAGTTATTGACCGTAAATAGGCGTTTCAGCAACTTGGATAAATTAGTTGATTATTGTGCGTTTAAAAAGTTTAATGTAAAATTTTTTAACCTCTTTTTCAAGTTTGAAAGGCCGCATTTTGGCGTGCATTTTCGCTCATTTCGCCGTTTTATTTAAAGCGGTTGAATTCTTTATTAAGTAAAAACTTTGAAAGTAATTAAACGTGGTCGGTCGCGCGCAGTAACCTGTTTTACTTTTCATTATCCCATTCGACGTGAATCGAACATTCACAATAACAACATTTAAATGTTTTCCCTCCGAATATTAAATATTATGATTTGACGTTGGTCAAAATTACATGGGATATATCGGTGCGTACATTTAGATATGAAATATTGATTTTTCAGTTGTATGTGTGCATACGTGAAAAGGCAAATAACGCGCTACATCATGAGTATGTTTAAAATTTAACATTTATTCGATTTACATTTTTCATTTATTTCTTTCAAACTATTTCAGTTTGATGCTAACTCATTTTTCGTTTAATGATTCAAACTTTCATTAAAAAAAAAAAAAAAAAAAAGAGTGAAATAACCTGTGTTTTACCGAAATGGCATGTAAAATTCCAGTAGTGCTCGCCGGCGTTTTTACAGGCATTTACCATTGGAATTTCGCTGCACCTTTTTTCCAGCGTATCTAAAGATATGGTTTGTTTCTCTTTTTTTTTTTTTTTAATCAAATATGAATATTTAGCAGCAGTTTTTTGTTCACAAAAATTAATACGAGCACGTGTAACTTATTTTTCAATTTGTTCGAAACGCATCAAAGCTTGACGATAAAAAAACACGAAGGAGGAAAGATTTTTTGTTGAATCAATCACGAGTTATTTGCTGTCGTTATTCCCCTTGTGAAGAGCAGCGGCGAAATGGACAAAAACGGTAGAAGTCGAATAAGTGAGATCAGGTTGTATCAACGGGTGGACACTCGAGAGAGGTCGTAAAGAAACTGCAAATTTAAAAAAACGATCGCTCACCCAACTGACCCATAGAAGTAGTTTTTAACACATTTCCGCAGAACGTGAAAGCGCTCTTTCATTTCCTTTTTGCAAATTAGTTTCCATTCATTTTCTTCGGTTCGGCCGAGAAACGTTTTCTATAATACTCTTTTTGTTTTTTTACGTTCCAATTTGGGATGATAAATTAAACATTTAAGACCATCTTGCGAACGTCCACAGTGTATTGCTCTGTCCTTCATTGTTATAATTACTTTATGATGAATCGATAGTTTTTTCGCGGGTAAACTTGAATTATTTTATTAAAAGAATGAGCAACAATTTTTGCCGTCCTAATCTTATCGCCAAGAGTTATTGGATTTTCCAGCATTAACGATTTCAGCTACGCAAAGCTTACTTTTTGAATAAAGTAAATACACACGGTGATGATATTATGAAATGATGCTTTCTGTTTTCAAGAGTGTCAATATTTCGCTTGAAAAAGGGGGCATAAACATTTCGTTAGAAAACGAGATTTTTAAAAGTAAACTTTGATATCTTTGAAAGTAGTATTTTCTATCGTCGATGTGTCCACGCGGTTTGGTCAAAAGCGATAATAAAGCTCGCCCGAAATCTGGTCTTACTCGAGCAGGCGGCACAATAAACTTTAATCCACCCTGATCCTCTTCAAACCCTTGCAAACAAAATTCTGCGTTTCAGAAGCCAGTGTCGTCGCAGTGTTCGCTATTAACGCGCGATTCTCCCCAAAATAAGGCGGTAATCCTGAAGTGAAAACTCGTCCGACGAAAGTATACAAGGAATCAAGATTTTCATGTTCAAATATTATTAAGAATAAAAAACTTTGGCATTAAACCTGTAACACTGCACGCAGAAATGATAATGGTTATTATTTGAATATTCAAACTTAATATTCAAAGTTACTATTTGCTTGGGAATAAAAGTTGGAATTAAAATTGCAATACTTTTTTTATATTGCCAATTGTTTCCGACAATTATGTGTAATAAAATTATAATTAACTGACTCGTGTGTTTCAGTAGATACGAGAATCACAATATATTAGAATTATTTTACAATATAATTACTTTAAATTTTACATCTGCGGAGTAAAAATATTTTATCATAATTATTCTGTGTAAGAACGAATTGTCTGCTTTACTTAATAAAACTCGACACTTGTTATTTTAACAATGCTAAACGCAATTTCATTTGCTTAGCCCGCGCGTGCACGTTGTTTAATTTATGAAATAAAAAAGAAGCATATTTTGCTTTTAAACGCGGTATCGCTTTTTGAACAAATGAAGGAGAAAAGACGCGTGAAAACGTACCAGATGTCGCGCGTAAGGCGCAAGTTCATCCTAAAAATTATATAAAATGCAGTTGAAAATAATGTGTTTTTGTGGTAAGACTTTGTTCTTTTTATGGCACTGGTTAAAGTAAGAAAATCTAGAGCATTATTTTGTGGAAATACTCGAATGTCCTTTGACATCTGACCTCGGCTATTGAGTGAACGACGGCTTCTGCTGAGTGTTATTAAAAACGCCAAACGACCCCTTTGGCACGAGCGTTATTAAATACGAGAACGTTGACTGAATTGAAAGTATTTCGAAGCTCGAGAGCCCTGGAAACATTCCTTTCTTTTGGCTGGCGAAGAGCAAAAAATATAAATGAAAACAAAAAAGGAATGGGAAAAAGTGTGGAAGGCGAGGGAGCAAGGTGAAGACAAAAACGCGTGAAAAAGCATGCGCGCCCTACGCGAGTTAACGTCGGGCCGCGGCTCAAACCACGCACGCAATAAAAATCACAATGAAACCAATCAATGATTAACCAATCTTGGATGCCATGATTGTACGGAGTTTAACCATAAAGTTACTGGCACGCGGCCAACATCGACTGCTGACAATGTGCCAGCTATGAGATGAGACTTGGATGAGATTGTTTCGGTCCGTTAAAAGAAAACGTTTGTTATCAAATTGTATTAAATTTTTCGACAAGATTTAGGGATTTGCAGGAAACATAATAAGCGCGGCTCGGCGGGACTGGCGAGGGGTACGTTTAGTCGATCATTATAACGGTTCGCACCGCGGGGGGTATGAATAACAAATTAATCGGTACTTTATCGGTCCGCCAAGCGCCATGTAAGGCAATAAAAAGTTAATACATGGAGAGATGTAGCGAGCAAGAAACTTGCGCTTTGCCCCGCTAAAAAGTTAAAAGCGAGAGGGGACCGGCAGTGGGGTGGGGTAGGGGGGGGGGAGAGGGGAGGGCGCGCGCGACGCAAAAGTGTTACACTAAG
>JABFPN010006906.1:0-10953 GCA_022817305.1 Leptoteleia sp. ZL-2020 | reverse complement strand
GTAGAAGGGAGGGGGGGGGGTTAGGTTGGCTCGCTTCTAACTACCTGTTAACGAGTTGCACGCAGCTCTCGCAATTAGGGATGCGCCTCTTTTGTTGCGCCATATTATGCGTCGCGAATCGAGTTGAAAGAGAAGCCTGTCCGGAGCACGCTTCTTTATTTCGCCCCGCCAATCCGTCGGTCCCACTCTCTCCAACGCACAGCTCTGTACCGCCGTCTCCTTCTTTATTCTTCTTCCGCTGGCGCCCTTATTTTTTTCTCTTTTTTTTTCTTTTTTTTCCCCCCTCCACCCCGCATTGTTTTGTTTGTTCCGTGGCCCTTGTTCCTCGGCAATTTCTTCCTCCTTTTTGCCGCGGTCTCGCTTTCCCCCGCTCGAACGTAAGATTAATCGTATCGCGTGTGCCACTGATATCGGGCCAATTTATTTCGCCCGCGAGGGTCGGATTAATTTTTGTCAAGGGGGGGAGCAATACCCCCCCCCCTATCCGGGGTCATTGTCGTGTAGGAATTGGGAAATTTTTCGACCGGCTTATTAAGAGGCGGAGTACCGGCGCTTCAAAATAAATGGACCGGGACCCGAGTGGGATTCTAGGTGGGATTGAAAGTTATTTTGTCAGTTTACGAATTAACTGGGGGGGGGGGGCGTGTTTTGATGATTTAATGGTTTCGGGGTGTTTGTAGGTTGAATAATTAATTAATGGGAATTTAGTTGAGATATAATTTTAGTAAAGGTACCACTGAGGGAAAAGTTGTATTTAAAATTAGCATAATCTAATAAAAATTAAGCATATATTGCCCTTATATGGTCCATATATGTTTTAAAAATTTCATATAAGGAAATAAAATTCATGTATGGATACTTATGTTCTTCATTGATCTGTATACGGTCATATATGGTCGATATATGGCAATAATCGATGAAATATTCTAGCCATATATGGTTTTAATAATTCCCTAATATGGAAATCAATTGTTGCAATATATTGATCGTATATGGCCATATATGAATTAAGGAAAACATATATATCCATGTATGGGCCATATATGAATTAAGAAAGACATATATATCCATGTGTGGGCCATATAGGTTTCATTTTTACTAGAGTATGGTAATAATTACCATGAATCATTGAAACTTTACAAGATAGTTGCCCTTTTGCTCAGCATACATAGTAATGAAGTATAACTTTTGATTTTACATCTTTGAGGTCAAATGTCACTCGTCAACCAAGTTCAAATTGGCAAAATTGCTGGCTAAATAAATAGTTTTAAACATTTTATAAAATAAAATTTTTTTAAAGTTACTTCTTACGTATTATATGAAATATTTAATATTAATATTGAAATAATACAATAATGTAATAAAATACAATTTTTACTAGAGTTGACGTTGCAATTTCACTAAAATTAATTACTACGTTAATAAATATTAACAAATTCTTATTTGGATGGCAACTTTACCAATTTACATTCCCCCAACGAACGGACATTTCACCTTAAACGCAATTTTTCCCTCGTTTCAAACGCAAAGTTATTGACCGTTTCAAAAATAAATACCATTATACTTTGCGGTAATTAAAGTTATTTTTAATCTTAAGGCACTTCGCGTTTATTTTCGGCGTCGTTTAATGGAGAAGAAATGGATACGAGATGGTACAGGGCGGTTCATTTGCGGGGATGACTTTTAACGAATAGTTTCTTTTTTTTTATATATATGTCACGAGGTGGAGAATTTTCGTTTGAAAATCGTGATAGCTACGAACTCGGATCGAAAGTGCTATACTTCATTTTCGACGTTTGTGGTTACCCATCGTTCATATTAAGTACGTAAATACACTTCTGCTGTTCGCCGCGGATATTTCATAATTTTTCACGAGCCCCTTTTTCTGGCTTTTGTATTTCCTTATACACTGAGAGAAATACAATACAAAAATGTTCCGTTTAAAAGAAACAATTTAGTGTTTTTAACAGTAATATAATTGTATATATGTATAAAGCTAGAATATACACATGATATTTATCATATTTATATGCACATAATTCAATATACAGGGTGATTCAAAAAGGACTTTACAACTTTGAAAATTCATATAAATCTTATTAAACAATGGCCTGATTCTACTGGCTGAAAAGAAAAGGTTATAGTAAGACAGCTGTTTCCAATGGAGATAACGCTCCGGAACAAATCGGATACATTGCATTCTTTATTAAGTAGAGCAACGATGCGAAAGGTTCAAATTCAGATGGGTCAATTTATAGCAACATTTTTGTTTTTCCAAAATAGTAAAAAATTTTACTGTTTTCCAACAGTCATTTGTAAGGTTTAGCTGATATATAAGTCAATTCCTTTTTAAAACAGTAACATTTTCATATCAATTTCTCTCAGTGTACACAAGAAATTCCATTTCGCAAAGTTAATTGAACAGTATGAAAAATTAACAATTCCCTATGAATTACAATTATACAAAATTTATAATTTATTTATTGATATACATAATTATCTTCTAAACAATTTTTTTACCATAGTAAAAATATTATGCAAATTATGTGTAATATATATTTACATTTTTTTTCCTTTAAACAATGTGGAAGAGAAATTTATATACATATATTTACTGACGTGAATGTATCGCGCTTAGTTGTAAAAAAATTTTTAATTTATTTCCGAACGTTTCGAGCGTAATTAAGCTTCCACTAATGTGTACACTTTTAACCCTGTCATGTCCAAACTCTTTTTCTCGTCAGAAAAATTGAGTTTGAATCATATTTCATAACTTAATAAATGTAATTAGTGCTTGTTTAATAAATCTTTGCTAATCATTTAAAAAATGAGGATATAAAATTGATTACATTGAGAAAAAAAGATAAAAAATCACGATTTAGTATAATAATAATCATAAGTCTTTATTTTATAATAAATATTAAAAGTGACAAAGAAAGTAATTATATCCCAACTTTAATCAATATCATAAAATATAATTAATATTAATAATAATAAAATTAAAAAATTATAAAGTTTTCAATTATAAAGTTTTCAATTATAAAGTTTTCAATTATAAAGTTTTCAATTATAAAATTTTCAATTAAAAAAAATATTAAAAGGCGTTCTAAGTATCATTTATACTATCTTTAATGGTAAAAATTTTCTTACTCCAAAGATATCTCTAAACTAAGATTAAAAATATTAATTTTCCATTATATAATAAATTTTTTCACAATTTTCCTCCTAGTGCATTTCCATTATATTTAAAAGAAACAGAATAATTAATTTTTCATTATTTATCATTAATTTTAAATTTTAAACTTTGAAAAAAGTTATTTAAATTAATCCTACCGGTTGGGCAAAGTTGTCGAAACGCGTAAGCCTTCGTCTGAAATCGTTGGAAAATCAATAAAATCGCGTAACCGATCAATCAAAAGCGCATCTTCAATTTTGCAGGCGCGCGCTAATTCGCCCGCGAAATTTTCAACTCGTTCGCATGTCTCGAGCGGCGGCATTTTAATGACATTATTTTCGTCTACTTTGAAACAAGGTGCCAAGAGGCATTATCCCGCGTAACTAAGCGGATTTTTTTTTTTTTTTCATTCTCGCAAAATAAGATATTGATTCGGCGCAACTTTTGTCGGTTCATCAAGATAGAATTGTTCCCGTTTGCTTTGTTGAGCACTTTCAAAAGAACCCGAGAACGAAACATCGTGACGGATCATTGCTCGCGATGTGTATCTTGCATTTACTCTGTGCTCGCAATTATTTTGTCTCGTTACAGTGAAACCTGCGCGAAAACCGTGCTTCCCCCCCCCGCTTGTTCGGTGATTTTTCAGTTTTGTTTCTCCCTCCCCTTTTTTTTATTTTATTTTATCATTAAAAACTGGAGATTTGCGTTGCAAAAGATTTAATTTCTATTTGTTGACAAATTATTCAATCTTTATACAGAGAATTAACAAGATTTTGGTACAAATGAAACATATATGGTCCATATATGGTCCATGTTATAACAGTTTCATATAAGGAAATAAAGAATTCATATATGGATACGTATGTTTTTTCCTTAAACCATATATGGACAACATATATGTTTTTCCATAACCCATATATGGACAACATATATGTTTTTCCATAACCCATATATGGACATATATATTTTTCCTTAACCCATATATGGACATATATATTTTTCCTTAACCCATATATGGACAACGTACATGTTTTTCGATAACCCATATATGAACAACGTACATGTCTTTCCATAACCCATATATGAACAACGTATATGTTTTTCCTTATCCCATATATGGGCACATATGTTTTCCCTTACCCCATATATGGGCACATATGTTTTCCCTTATCCCGTATATGGACACATATGTCTTTCCTTAACCCATATTTTTACATATATGGTCATATATGGCCGATATGTGGCAATAATTGATTTCTAGAATATTATCTCAATTAATGCCATATATCGACCATGTATGGCCATATATAGATTAAGAAACGACACATTTCCGTATATTAATTTTTTATTTCCTCATGTGAAACTGTTAAAACATATAAGGATCATATATGGACCATATATGTTCCGTTTTTACGAAGGAAGAATGACTTCAAAACGCACCGAGCCATTTATATTTATTTGAGATATATTCTTAGTGTATTTACATCGTGGTTAACCCGAATGGAAAAATGAAATACCAATACATTGTCGGTTCAATGCTATAAATATATCTTTGATAGATTACGCGGAGAAAAGAAAATAATCATAATTTTACCATTTATATTGTGTTAAAGTTAGATATAGCTAAACAAAAAAAAAAAAATCATAAAAATTCCAGCATAATGCAGTTAAATTTTCAAGTCACATAAAAAGCAAACGAATTTATAAGAAAAAGAGATGTGTTGATATAATCGATATCAAAACGATATCTGTACGTGATAAAATGAAATAAACTTTTATACATTCACAAATTTGCAAAATTTCTTCCTGATTATCATTTGCTTATCTTGTTTATCTGTCACTTTCTTATCTATATCACCATCATTATTATTATAATATTTTAACTATTACTTCAAATAACTGTCATTAAATTAAATAATAATAATAAAAAAAAGGGTAAAAAGCAACTAATTTGAATGCAATGATGAAATGCAAATCTCTTTACAGAACACCTTGAAATTGATTACGTTACAAAATAACTCGTGGGGGGGGGGGGGAGGGTTTTGTCGCGGGGAAAACAACGGCGTAAAATGATTCCGAGTCAAATTGTTGCGTCAGGAATACGGATGGCTTTTAAAAAAGGCGCATTGTGTCAGCCGAGTTGATTACTCGTAGAATAACATTGTCATGGCATCGCACTTGATTACTCTAACCGCACGAATTTGTCGATTGTGTCGCATCTCTCCTGTTTATTGATACTTGCGTTCAATTATACAACGTTTTATTGAAACTTGAGCAAAACAAAGCGCAATACCCGGCACAATAAATATTGTTACCCTGCGCGTTAAATTGGCCCACCGAACTTTGCGCAGATCGACCGAAGGAACTAATTGACAAAATCATCGTCGGTTCCAAATTATTCGGCAACTTTTCATCATCGCTCGAAATCTATCGATTTGGTTTCGAGTGAAAATGAATATATGTAATGTATGTTGTAAGAAGGGAAAATATGTTAAATATTGTTGTGCTGGAGTCTACGTGTAAAGCCATGTTGACAATATTTGATAAATATTAACAAATATTGATAAAATTATATCTAACTTTCTAAAAGGTAATCTAGATTAAATCTGGATAAAATCTGGATGTCAGTCTGGATAGTATCTGCATGTAGTCAGATTTTTAATCCAGACTAACATCCAGATTTCATCCAGACTGCCATCTAGATTTCATCCAGATTTCATCCAGACTAGCATCTAGATTTCACCCAGACTTCATCCAGATTTAATCCAGACTACCATCTAGATTTCATCCAGATTTAATCCAGATTAACATCCAGATTTCACCCAGATTTCATCCAGACTAGCATCTAGATTTCACCCAGACTTCATCCAGATTTAATCCAGACTACCATCTAGATTTAATCCAGATTTAATCCAGACTAACATCCAGATTTAATCCAGATTTCACCCAGACTTTATCCAGACTACCATCTAGATTTCATCCAGATTTAATCCAGATTAACATCCAGATTTCACCCAGACTTCATCCAGATTTCATCCAGACTAGCATCTAGATTTAATCCAGACTACCATCTAGATTTAATCCAGATTTAATCCAGACTAACATCCAGATTTAATCCAGATTTCACCCAGACTTTATCCAGACTACCATCTAGATTTCATCCAGATTTCATCCAGACTAACATCCAGATTTCATCCAGACTACCATCCAGATTTCATCCAGATTTAATCTAGACTAACATCCAGATTTAATCCAGATTTAATCTAGACTAAATCTTTCTACACAGATTTCAACCACGGTTATAATTCGCACTTTTTTATGGGTCCGCGTTATACCACGATCCGTATCGTTAATGACTCGTCAATGTTGGCCGCGCGGTAAAGCGCTCGTGCCATTTCAATTAATCGAACGAAATTTGTTTCCCGTTGCTGGTCGCGCGCGGCTCGCGAAATTAGTTATTTGAATTTGGCCGTTGCAGAGAGACATTCGGAAGCGTATGGACGGGCGTTGTTTCGTTTAACGACGACGCGTAAACTGTCGCCAATCGGCGACGCCGAAATAACGACTCTAAGAAATGGGCGACGAAAAACACAATAAAAAGAAAAAGAAAAAAAAGCAGGAATGTCTAAATAAAAATATAAATGAAAAAGTAAATGCAATTTGATCATATTTTTGTGCCCCGCGCGGTAATGCACTATTTTCGACGGCGGCATTATTTTTCCAGCGCCGCGCTCTCCGGAGTAGCATTGTTCGCGACAAAAAAAAAAAAAGACCATTCCCAGTCTGCAGTCTCTTCGAAAAATTCGCGATTTTTCTCTAAATCGAGGGCGCTGGAGGTGCTGCGAGGGAAAAGTGGAAAATAGATTCCGCGCATCGGAACAAGATTGCAACCAATTCGTCTTTCACTCACGCTACTTTCCACGGTATTGCCAATCTCAAAGCAAAGTCGGGGAGGGGGGGGGGAAGGTGTTGCTTTTTCTCTTTTAGCATTATGTAAAATGTTTATTCGCGTCATTTTATTATCGCCGCGTGGGAAAGATTAAATGCCGCGCGGAATAAGCGGCAAAATTTCCCAAAATTTCCGGGTCCTTGAACCTTGCCCTTCGTTAAAATAAACAATTTTTTTGCCCTGACACTTCTAGTAAAAATGATAAATATATGATCCATATATGGTCCATATATAATTAAACAACTTCACATAAAGATATAAAGTTCATATATAAATACGTATATCTTTCTTTAACCCATATATAGCCATATATAGTCGATATATGGCAATAAGTGATATAATATTCTAGCTATATATCAGCCATATATGGCCATATGTGAATTAAGGATAAACATGTATGTCCATATATGAAGTTTTTATTTCCTTATGTGAAATTGTTGAAACATACATGGACCATATATGGACCACATACATTTCATATTTTACTAGGGATATTTGTGTAAAATTAAGAGATCCAAATTATCCTGTTATATATAATTCGAGGGATAATTTATTCGTTTGATTGTAGTCGAATTATGTTGCGATAATAATAATATTCACAGTAGCATAATATGAGAGTATTATAGTTGACTTACCACACTGCTACACTGCAAAAAAGAAGAGGCTGCAAACTCCAAACGTGGCGTCATCTGGAAATAAAATGAATTAAAATAAAAACATTAATACTGATACAATAAATAAACATATATTCGCAAAGATTTATCATTTTGTATTATGATAAATTCACTACTTTGTTTCCGCCACAAATAAAGTTTATAAAAAACTAAATCATAATAATAAATAAGTAAAATAAACTATCTATAAAATGTACATATATAATATATATCTATAAAGTATATATGTATATATACAAAATATATATGTACACATATAATATATATAAAATATATCCATAAAAATATATTTCCTAGTAGAAACAGAATACATAAAAATATTTAATCCATCTTCAACGATTATCCTATTTTATTACTTCTTGATCGTTGAAGTAAGATAAAAAAAAACTAAAAAAAAAAAAAGAACTATGAATAAGAAAATTAATAATATGAAGATATTGATTAAGCTCCTTACATTGTTACGTCAAAAATCCGTCACTGAGAAAACTATTGTGGGGCGAAATCTTTTGTAAAGTATATTTAATGTAAAACGCGAACTTTGTGCGTGCGAAATTAAAAAGTACGAAAAACTTGACGGCATTGTCTGAAGGAAGTATGAAGGTAAAAAAAAAAAAAGAGGAAAGAAAAAAAAGAAGAAAGTGATAAAACGATTTATTTGACGGAGTTCGTTTACCATTACAATGACACTTTTAACAGAAAGAATAAAAGCTATTTGTATTGAGAGGACATAGACTTTTACTATAGCAGTAACAGTTTTACGCTGAACAAGAGCGGAACATTCGCGGGTTGAAGTATATTGTGGTAAAATAAAATGTTATGCCGTAATACAATGGGTCTTCGTGCAGGTCGTCTTACGCGCGGTGGCAAAAATTTAATTTTTCTTTTTTTTTCCTTTTACTTTACGAACTGGTATATAGGGTGCTCCGATGTAACCATCTTTTTCTCTCGCTCACAACGGAAAGAACAACGGGGGTAGGAAATGCCGTCGACTAATTAACTCTATTTAGCTCTGAATGCAGGCAAATTTTCCCCAAATTGAAGACAAATATTCCCAAGAATTTACGCGCTTTGAAATGGTTACATCCGGATGACTTATTGTTATTATATGAGACTGAAGAATGAAAGGTTTTTATTGTCTATATATAAAATTACCGTTTGTAAATATTTGAAAGGTTAAATTAATATAACAAAAACAATAATATTGTTCGTTTACATCCAAAGGACATAAGAATGGATGTAAATACAAAACAAAAACAATCTTTCTTCATATTTTGTGTTTTGAAGATGTTTCATTTTTCAATAAAACTGAAAAATAAAACGTTTTTAATATTGTTTATATACGAAACTAATGTTTGTAAATATTTGAAAGGTCAAAATAATATAACAAAAAGAATAATATTGTTTGTTTACATCCAAAGGACATAAGAATGGATGTAAATACAAAACAAAAACAATCTTTCTTCTGTACATTTTTGAGTAAAAATTGCACGACACCAAATAATATTTTTATTCTTATCTCAATAATTATGATATTAAAATTGATTTTACACGAATGTTATAAAGTATAATAACATTTGTTATCATTTTTTGCGCGTATTGATTCGTCGTAATTAAATTATATTTTATATAATATTAATTTTCAATTAAAAAAACAAATAATTATGTAATGCACGATACAGATAACAATTTTATTCAAATCAATTATTTATCAAATTATTGTCAATAATTAACTTAGTTAAATAATAAATTTCAGCTATACGAACTACAAAATAAATAATTTCAATAAAATATTATACCGTTAAATAATAAACTTTGTGCATTAAAGTGCATGGCAAAAATTTTTCAGTCTTCAAATGTGTTTAAAAAAAAAAAAAAAAAAAAAAGAGGGCAACATATACTTAATACTTTGAAATCTTCTTTTCATGTAAGCTAATATTGCAGCCGTAATAGCGACGGATTTTAAGAGCAAAAATACGTATGTTCGACTGGGAGCGGTATCATTTTGTTTTTAAAATATATTCGTAACATTTTAAATACGGCATAAATTCTAGCGAAAAACGTCTTCCAAATAAAATATCATTATTCTCCCCTGCAAAATGCATAACGGAGAAATAATGCAAAACAAATAAAATATAACAACGTTAGATATCCAATTACTTTAAGGAAATAAAAAATTCATATATAGACACATATGTCTTTCCATAATACGTGTATGGCCATATATGGTCGATATTTAGCAATTATTGATTTCTTTTCCATGTAAGAATATTATTAAATGCATATATGGCTAGAATATTATATCAATTATTGCCATATATCGACCATATATGGCCAAATATGGATTAAGGAAAAACATATATGTCCATATATAAATTTTTATATTAATTTTTTATTTTCTTATATGAAATTGTTAAAACATATATGGACCACATATGAATTAAGGAAAAACATATGTCAATATATGAGTTTTTATATGAATTTTATATTTTCTCATGTGAAATTCTTAAAACATATGTGGATCATATGAAGCCATATATAAAGTTGTATACGAATATTTCATTTTTTTATATGAAATTGTTAAAACATATATGAAGTAGGGAAAAACATATATATCCCATATGCGAATTCTTTATTTCCTTACAAAAAATTCTTAAAACATATATGGACCATATAAAACGTATTTAAAATTTAATTAAAATCAACAAACCTCTGCAGATACTCCAGAACAATATGAAAATGTTGTCACTTTTGGCACATGCGATAAATACTGAAAAATAATACCGAACCGGTTCGCGAAAAAATTCAAGAACATTATAGGGGGGCGGTCGCGCACTCTTATGTTCATCTAAGTCGACTAACACAATTAATTCCCAACGGAACCGTCGCGTCTTCGAGTAATCATTTGTCGAAGGTGGGTCGAAAGAAACGTACTTTCGTTCGAGACCGAAGAAAGTGCTGTTTTTGCGGATGAATCATCGAAACTCGCAAAATCAATCACCAAGGAGATAATAGTCAATTTCACGTTCGAGCGAATTATTCGATGCAAACAAATTTGAAGCCGGGCTATTTGTTTCAAGATTTTTGTGTCATGGTTATAAGGGGTTTTCTTTTTCTTTTCATTTTTTTTTTTTTTTTTTTTTTATTTCAAAGCAGGG
>JABFPN010006905.1:0-10954 GCA_022817305.1 Leptoteleia sp. ZL-2020 | reverse complement strand
CCAGAGCGCCATTCTTTCATTGCTGAGGAGTCATCATGTCAATTATTGTGTCATTTGGTTGAGAAATAACGAAAAATAGTGATTTTTCGTTTTTGATATGACGTTCGACGCTTAAACTCCACCTTAATACTAAGCAATAACTTTCAAGATCTCGCATTAATAAAACAAACGAGGAGAAGTAATCGCAGAAACGCTCGTGGGACAGAATTATGGCGGATTGAGAAGTGCGTGGAAAATGTCGCGCAGCGGAATAGTCGCGGCGATGTATAATTCATCCGCGCGATATTTGGCTTTAATTTCATTAGCGCGCTAAAATACTTTGAGATAAGCGAGTATTGATCACACGTACGCGGCTTGTCGGGGCTGTCGCTGTTCCTCGTTTAGACGTGGCTTATGCGCGACACCAAGCTGCGGCGCATATAGAACGGCTCTATCTCGTTGCTCTCGCGCGCGTTCCGCCACTTTGCAACATATTTTATATTTACCTTCCCAACAGCTGCTCCAAATTAATTACGTGATATGCACGTCGCACGTACGTACCGATCGCAACTTGGGTAAACGCGGCTTCGTTACAGTTACGTGTTTTTAACATACTCGCAGGATGTTGCAGGAAGGAAATATTGCACATCTTCGAAATTTACTGTATTTTTGCACCTTTTTTTTTTTTAAATATAATAACTTATTAGAATATTTAATAGTTGCATCTTAAGTTTGTATTTGTTGAAGAAAAGTACAGTGAGAGAAATATTATGGAAAATGTCCAATATTTTTATAGTAAATAAGTCATATTGAGCAGATTTTCATTTTTTGAATCAAAATTTAGATTAATTTTTACCATAGTTATAATAGAGAACAATTTGTTCAATTGCTTATTTTGTTCTGTTCAATTTGAAATTGTTTTTTATTATAACTATGGTAAAAGTTAATCTAAACTTTGAGAAAAAAAATGAAAATCTGCTCGATACGATTCATTTACTATAAATTATTGGACATTTTCCATAACATTACTCTCAGTGTAGATCGAATATATTCTTTTTTTAGCCAAACAGTTTCCATACTTTTTCCACATTCTGAACTGTATTATTATTCCAGACATTTGCTAGATAGAAATTCAGTCTTGATAACGGACATAATCCAGACATTTTACAGACTTACTCCAGACTTATGCCAGACTAAATCCATGACATTTCTAGAATTTTTACTTTTAGACTTATTCCAGCCTAATAAGTGGACTATTTTTTTCTGCGCTGGTTAGTAAATTGTAACTATAAGGATGTTTAACATACATTAAAATAGTAATATAGTGGTATGAAAAGTTACTGTGGAATCTTATCTTAAAGTAAAGTTAATATTGTGGTTAATGATTTTGCATAGAAGGTTTGTGAATAAAAGAAGAAAATAATAGTATTAATAATAATGCAGAGCCGTGTCTCCGAATTATCTTACGCGTCCTGAACAATTATTACAGTCAATACCGAATGGCCATATCACGGTGCACGTGAAATGCTTTGAATATATACATACATGTGCCTCTGCTGGTGACTATCGGTGCGACAAAATATTTTGAGCAGCATTGTCACGAAAGCAAATATTATCATTTCATGGTCCGAGCCGGAATGTGTTAATATAACAAGAGTAGAAAGTACGCGTGTCGCGTAATTGAATTTTATTTACAATCACGACGCATGAATTACTCCCGCGCCTTTTTACACTTTTTTTTTTTAAAGATCGATTAATTTCATAAATTGATTCTCAAATTGCAAATGTTATGTATCCTATACTCATAAAGAAATGTATTTGTGTGGAAAGTAGAATTTCTATTAAAGTAAAAGGAATTGTATTAAAATAAGGATTTTCAATTGACGTACGATAAATTAAGGTTTTATTATTAAAAGGAATATAATTTCGTAACAAACCAATGATGAATTATGATAACCAGATTTCCTATTTAATATAAAAATATGACTGTTTCATTTTAATATTGACAGGTGATGTTGGTCAGCTGTTAACGAATCGACTACAAAATTGATCAAATAGGATTTATAATCATGAAAGATTGTAATTACAAAAATTTATTCTTATTATAAATAGAATTTTATTTTGCCTATATAATGAATAGACATTCTGCTTGTTATAAGAATATTCTACTACTCTTATCCGAATCGGAACATTTTATTGTGATTTTCAACCCGAAAGAAATTAAAAAAAAAAAAAATAAAACTTAATTACACAATACGGTATTTTCTTCCATTACAAACATGAAAGTAAATATTTGGATTTCAATTTTGAACGGCTTCATAAACGTATTTAGTTATCAGTACTCTACGTGTGTTCGTTTGGCGTGCGACTGTCTTACGTTTTATAATATAATTTTACAAGAATTTCATCATGCGAGGACAACGGCCATCAATAGTGATCAATCCAAGGAGACAAATTATGTTGAATGATGTTGTGTACGATTTTCGTGGAATAATGGAAGATACACATGAATCGTTTTGGCAATGCACGCACCCTAGTTGTTACGCCTTTTTATACACCCTGACTGAAGGCGAAGGAGATTTATGGCATCCAGGACCTGTAACGAGGACACTTGGAGTACACACAGGACACGCAATAAGATATATTCCAATTCTCCCAAATATTCCACATATGGTGTTAGAAGAGAATGATGAGAATGAGGAGAATGAGGAGAATGAGGAGAATGAGGAGAATAAGGAGAATAAGGAGAGTGAGGAGAATGAGGAGAATGAGGAGAATCAGGAGACTCAGGAGAATCAGGTGAATGAAAAGAATGAAGAGAATGAAGAGAATGAAGAGAATGAAGAGAATCAAGAGAATCAAGAGAATCAGCAGAATCAGGTGAATGAAAAGAATGAAGAGAATGAAGATAATGAGGAGAATAAGGAGAATGAAGATAGTGAGGAGGAGAAAGAAATTGAGAGATTGCTTGCAGAGCTTAAGATTACTGCTGAAGAGAATGAGAAACTAGATATTCAGAGAATGCTTGAAGAAGTTGAGGATAATTCTGAAGAGACTGAGGAGGATAGAGAAGTTCAGAGAATATCTGCAAGGGCTGAGGATAATTCTGAACAGAATAAGGATAGAGAATTTCGGAGAATACCTACAGAGGTTGTGTATAATTCTGTAGAGACTGAGGAGGGTAGAGAAATTCAGAGAAAACCTGCAGAGGTTGAAGATAATTCTTTTGTAAAAGGGGTGGAAAAAGAAATTCGGAGAATATTTGCAGAGATTGATAAAAATTCTGAACAGAATGAGGAGGATAGAGAATTTCGGAGAATACCTGCAGAGGTTGAGGATAATTATGAAGAGACTGAGGACGATAGAGAAGTTCAGAGAATATTTGCAAGGGCTGAGAATAATTCTGAACAGAATGAGGATAGAGTATTTCGGAGAATACCTACAGAAGTTGAGTATGATTCTGAAAGGTTTGATGAGGATACAGAAATTCTGAGATTACTTGCAAAGTTTGAACCTAAATCTAAAATGAAGAAGATGCAAGACAGACTTTGGAAAATACTTGAAGAGACTGATAATAATTCTGAAGTGGCTGAGGCGGATAGAGAAGTTCAGAGAATATTTGCAAGGGCTGAGGATAATTCTGAACAGAATGAGGAGGATAGAGAATTTCGGAGAATACCTACAGAGGTTGAGGATAATCCTGAAGAGACTGAGGAGGATAGAGAAATTCTGAGAATACTTACAGAAGTTGACGATAAATCTAAAAATACGAAGGTGGAAAAAAAAATTCGGAGAATACTTAAAGAGATTGAGTATAATTCTGCAGTGTCTGAGGCGGATAGAGAAGTTCAGAGAATATTTGCAAGGGCTGAGGATAATTCTGAACAGAATGAGGAGGATAGAGAATTTCGGAGAATACCTACAGAGGTTGAGTATAATCCTGAAGAGACTGAGGAGGATAGAGAAATTCTGCGAATAATTACAGAGGTTGACGGTAATTCTTTAGAAAAGGAGGTGGAAAAAGAAATTCGGAGAATATTTGCAGAGATGGAGAAAAAACCTGAGGAAACTGAGGAATCTCCTGCAGAGATTGAGGAATCTCCTGCAGAGATTGAGGAATCTCCTGCAGAGATTGAGGAATCTCCTGCAGAGATTGAGGAATCTCCTGCAGAGATTGAGGAATCTCCTGCAGAGATTGAGGAATCTCCTGCAGAGTTTGAGGAAATTATGGAAATGCTTGCAGAGACTGAGGAAACACCTGCAGTGGATAAGGAGACTGGGGAACCTAATTTCATACCGGACAATAGATAAATAAGAATGAATTTTTGAATTTTACGTACCTCGACGATTATTATACCGGTTTAAATGTTGATATTTTATAAAAACGTAAAATATTGATCACGTGTCCGAGATTTTAATTGTTGACAATATATGTTTATAATACTTTATTACTATATGACATATATATATACGACATATATATACGATAATACATATAGTTTATATATAACAATATATATAAGCCTAACTAGAGTGCTAGGAATGTAAGTGCAAAAATAGCAGTGGAGTCAATATGTTGATTCGTGTTCGCGACATTAAATTTCTAGACCATTTGCCATATCAGGAAATATGAGAAACACAGTGTACACAAGGATACAATGAAACAAGAAAAAATAGGCTGCCTCGAGAAGGAATAACAATTCCACTTCGCGCGAGAGGAACATGGTCGGCTTTCGAGATCCTAGAAAGACTAACAGGTTAACAAACAATGTGCTCTAAGATTTTAATGGCTTTCGCTGCTTTTAATGGCAGTAATGCGTGAAAATTGATTAACAGCGCTTGAAATTTAATTTGCAATTACGCGTCGTTCGTGAACGTTATTTTCTTAATGTCCAAAGTCGTGATAATTTTAAACTTAAAGTAACGTTTATTTAGTATTTATGTATTTTAGATTGGAATTCGAAGGTGTTGACGTTTTCTGAATTTTTGGGATTGCAAAATAGTTATCGGATTGTTATTAAAGTAATAAAAGTCGCTGGAAATCGCGTTCAATTTTGGAGTATTTCATTGCAAGTTATTTGATTTCATTTAGATACGTGTACAAGCGAAGTAATGAGTTTATTATTTGCTTTGTAGAGTCCAATAAAGTTTTCAAAATATTGATTAATTGCAGCTATACATAATAAATGTTAGCAATAACAGGGTTTACAATTTTAAGTGATACCATTTGCGCACTGAAATTTTACTCGCGTTCTTAATAGGACGCGAAATTAATCATCAACATCGAATTACACGCCGACAGATTTATTTTCTTTTTAATCTAGCATTATATCAATCGTTTTCTGGCAAGGTTAAAGTTTCAAAGTGAAATTGAAATTAATTAAGCATGGAAAATAATAATGTTTCTTATTGCCTTACTTTTCATCCGTTATGGAATGAACATTTAAAATAAGATTATACTTTATTTAATGCATAATTGTAACATTTTTGCAGTTACAAAATTTGCCCGAATTGATTGTTAATTGGACTGTAATTAATCTTTATGAAATATACCTAATGATAATATTCAAATTAATTTATTAACATCAACATGAAATCACATTGCAGTAGCTCGAATCAACGGCGAATGTTTATTGAAAATGTAATTATTTATTAATTAGATTTATTTCAGCATTAAATCGACATTTATATCATGTTAAATCAACAGTAAAATTATGCTTTCCTTGTTAGTATGGTTATAATTAGATTTAATTTAATTGCACACTTCGTAATTAAATAAATTTTTTATCTACCTGGCCCTTATCAAAGCTATCAGCGACAAATTATTTACATTATTATTCAGTTCATATTCGCATTTAACAATAATATTGTCGAAATACATAAATGAAAATGATAATTATCACAATTCTGAATATTTGCACTTGAGAATTCAGTTTTATAAAGTTAGTTATTCTATTTCCAGTTTAGTTAGTTTTTAAAAATTCATGAGAAATCGTAAACACTCGATTTCACATTTCCCTCCAAAATTTAAAAGTATCCCTCCAGAATTTGAATATCCAAACCGTATCTAGTTTCCCAAATAGGGCGTGTCCCCAAAACCACCGTTTATATTTATATACCAATTTATATACCAAAACAATATACTATATAAGGTGATTAATTTTTTTTAATTAATAGAAACGTTGCCGTTTTCAGGGACCTCAAGGGCAGCCGAATCAGCAGTACAAATACACTATTGCAGAATCGTGCGATAGGATCAAAGAAGAATTTAACTTCATGCAGGCCCAATTTCATAGGTGAGCAGACTATACGAGCAAAATGAGCATTCGACGAATTTGTCGAAGTAGATATCTTTCGGTTTTCCGTTGCATCCGCGGTCAGGTTATCTTGCGTTACTTTAGCCGGAGTTAATTTGCCGCCGATGGTAACTAAAATGCATTCGCAGTAATTCAAGTAAATCGCATCGCACGAACGAATGATTCATCGACGTAATCGCATTCCCTTTGCATCTCTTCATAGCGTCGCTTATTAGCGCTTATTGCGCGTACACGTCGCCTACATAAACGCGATTATGCGAATCTGGCCGCGTGACGATGGTTAATTCGATAATAAAACGGTGACTCGCGAAATAAATTGAATGACGGAAATTCAGTGCCGCGGGATAATGGACACGCGCGAATGATATTCGCGAATATAGGACGACCGTGACGTCACCGTTTCGATTCTTAATTGCAGTGAGGGGTGTGCGTAGAGGGCGCGGAGCGCGTCGAACAAGTTGTTGGCTCGCGTATTTATTTAAAAGTCGAAGATTATTACGAAGAATTGGGTTTTGCTTTTATAACTCTAGTAAAAATGGAAACATATATGACCCAGATAAGTTTTAATAATTTCATATAAAGAAATGAAATTTCATATATGGACAATACAGGGTTTTCCTTTATCAATATCTGTCTATATATGATCGATATATGGCAATGATTGATATAATATTCTAGCCTATATGGATTTAATAATTTCCTTGCGTGGAAATCAATTATTGCCACATATCGACCATATATGGCCGTACATGGATTAAGGAAAAACAGATATGTTCATATACGAGTTTCCTATTTCATATCTGTTTTCCTTTAATCTATATACGGCCATATATGGTAATAATTGATTTCCATGTAAGGAAATTACTAAATTCATATATGGCCAGAATATTATATTAATCATTGTCATATATAGATCATTTACGGACAGATATTGATGAAGGAAAAACCTATATTGTCCATATATGAAATTGTTAAAATATATATGAGTCGTATATGGACTTAATGTTTCATTTTTGTTGGGAAATCGATAAAACTATTATATTTATGCCGTTATATATACCGTTATAAATTTATCACCTGGATAATTCAAAGAGAATTGCACGCAATCAATATGTTATAAATAAAGATAATCGCAAAAATAATAATAACGATAATAATAATAAAACGTACGTTATTGCTAATATCAACGTAATGATTCATGAACAGTGCAGTTCATGAAACTGACTTGAATTGTATTTGACTAATAAAAATGTATATTTGGTTGTTTCATTATTTGAGACGCTTTATGATGTTACGTTCTAATTAATATTATTCGCATTGTAGTTTTGTTTGTCGGTATTATTTTTATGAATAACCACAATGCAGCGGAGATCATTTTATATACACGATGATCAAATATTCACCCGATTGCATTTTAAAATAAATAAATCTTTCATTAGTGCAATTAACATTTGTAAATTAATCTTGCTTTAAATCAAAATTAATTGGAATGTTATATTAATAATTGCAATAAAACGTTTCAAAAATCATTAATATTTATTTGCCAAAGCGTATCAAACGACGTGGCTTATATTTCTTGGGTATTTTGTACTTTTTGCAATTTTACGTCAAATACAATTTGTGGTCTTCTTGAAAAAAATTGTCATCGACAAATAACGGTGCAACGTAATGTTTTAGTAACGTAAACTGCAATTCGCAAGTTTTAATAACTTCTTTTTGGTTTTGTCGTTTAAAAAAATGTTTATGAAAATATACATTAAAATATACATTACGGGCACTACGCGGTCGTGTAAATTTTTTTGCCAGCAGTTTTCAGTTATTTGTACAATGTTTAATGAAAGTTTTTATTAGAATATAATTCTTCGGTGTGGGTACATATTTTTTTCCTGCAATGGTTCGTTATATTTCTTCGGTAAATATTACAGTTCCAATCTAATTTTTCATCTTCGGCAATTCGCGTTTTCACTTTACATTGTGACTTTCGTTCAGCATTTATTCGCTGTATAAATAATGTTAAAATGTATTTTACCGACAAAGTAAAAATTTAGTTTCCGCGAAGCGTAACGCAACATTTCAGTCGCAATGTTTTAAGTTGAAAATGTTTAATCCGACGATGCAAAATGATTATGCTTACACAAGTAAAATAAAAAGAAAAAAAAAAATTAATAAATCTTGCTGAATATATCTCAGTCGCGATATTGTTTGAATTTGTTTCTCGAAAGTTAAAATAAAATTTTTGTACTTGAACGTAGATGAAATTTTTATAAAAATATAATAAAATAAAAGCTTACTTTAATATAATAAAATAATAACTGAACGCCATAATGAATCTTAACTTTCATACTATTTAAACTGGAAACAAATTATTTCTGAGTTGTGTGTTTGAATACATTCAGAAAATAAATATGCTTGCGTTAAGAAACCTGTACAAAGAAAATGTTCATATTAAAACTAACAGAAAATCTATTAAAAATAAGAATATTCAGTTATCATCCGTTGAATATTCTTAAACTAAAACTATTTTATTCTTTTCTCTAAAACAAATCCATTTCATATAAATGGAAATAATTCTTTATATAAATATACCTTTTTTAAGAATAATTTATTCTTATTATAAATAGAATTTCGCTTTGTCCATATAACGAATGGAAATTCTATTTTATATAAGAATATTCTATTACTCTTAAATAAATATTTTTGTGAGTGTACTTTGAGTTTTTAGCATTTTCAATAAGCGCCTTTACAATAAGGAGTTAACGAGGCCGGAAGTAACGCGGAAATACGATCGGTTCGATTAGTACAAGCGGTAAGCAAAAAACGTCCCCGCCGCCAGTTTTGAATATTTAAAGCGTAAGGGAAAGAGCCGGCTTAACTCGGCGTATTCGCGGGGCCGTAATTACACTTGGCGCAACTTGGCGGTCCACGCTATCGTAAATCACTTATGACGGCGGACCGGGGGCGAAGGGAGGGGGGGGGGGTGACTGGCGAGCGGTCTTGCGTGTACTATTCGTCAGCTGCGTGAGTTCTCGCGGTTTATACTTATTCGAGAATAAGAATCGTGACTAAGAAAAAGCACCGTGGAAAACGGCCGAACTGCAAAACAGCGAGCTATTTATCACCGAGCAAAAGCGATTTCGGGCGTCTACGAATATTTGTAAATTTACTTGATTGTTTTAAATTTCAGACCAAGAAAACTCGCGTACCGGCTTATTTCATTAATCAACCTTAAAATTTCAACTTTACATAAATTAAGTTCGTTCGTTTCGATTCGTTGACATACATTTTGATATTGGAATAAATTTTAATTTTCGCGATTGAAAATGATTATAATAATGAAACCAATATTATAACTTCCTGAAAATGACCAAAAATAAAGATTGAAACTTTGAGGATAAATTAAATTTACTACTTACTTGGTTAGTTGTCAACAATTGGTCGTTAAATTAACATTTTTAAACTTATACTTTGATCTATTAAACGCGCGAGAAAGGGAAACAATTCTTTTTAAGTGTTTTCGCACGAGGTTGAAATTACAAGTCTTATTTTATTCCACTTTTGTTTTTTCTTCCACTGCGTCAGCTTTTGTACACATTTTTACGGAAAGTAGAAATAAAGTGAAAGAAGAGCAAATTAAAGTACAAGGGTAATTTCGTTGTAGAATTGAAGGTCCTAAGCAACCCGATGGCAATTATTGCAACTCGCAAGAGAGCGTTAAGGATTGCGGCTATTAGTCATTTAGCACTCTCTTGTAAGTTAAACTAATTGCCACTAGGCGGCTTAGACCTCCAATTTAGTACATGCGAATTTTATTTATTTAGCCATATCTCGAAAAGTAGTTACCATATCCCAGAGAGTGCTGCTTTTATATATACAATAAAAAGTGTACAAAACATATTACGTTTAATTAATTGAATAATAACTTTATTTAAATATTTATATTGGTTGATTTAACATTTTTCTTTGTGTGAGGAACGCAGACCAGTATAACATTATTTTATAATTTCATTTGTGAAAAGGAAGAGAATTTTATTACACATTTTTTTGATGATAAATATATTTATTTCACCTCATTTATTTTATGTTTTTAAAATAATAAGACAACTTTATTATTTTATGTAATAATAATTTAATAGCCAGCACATTTATTGCACATTTATGTAAAATGTAAAAAACATATTATATAATGTTATCTGCGAGGTTTAAATTTAATGACAGTATAAGACATTTTTAATATTATAATAAAATTGATTATAAATGCGTGTGTTTTATTTTTTATTAGCGTTCGCGTAAAAATCAGCAAATGGAATTACGGGGGAAATATAGATGCGAATCAATGCGTTTCCAGTTTTATCCTTTTGGGCGAATATAGATGCAAAGGGAACGCGTATCGAGTAAAATTTGAGTAAAAATACTTTTCATTAAGTGTGGCAAAGTAACTCCGGACAATTCGGAATGATATGAATAAAACATTTTTATGATATAGACATAATTAATTCGAGGAATAGTTTGTATATTTTGGCGACTATTCGACTTGCTTTATGTGAAATCTTATTCAACTGTACATGAATTTAGTCATAACACGTGTCATACGTTTTTATTTGTAATTTTGGTAATTGTGTACTTATCTACCCCCCCCCCCCAACATAGACTTTTTACAC
>JABFPN010006904.1:0-10955 GCA_022817305.1 Leptoteleia sp. ZL-2020 | reverse complement strand
TTGAGGGGGTGGTTTTTATTTCCGGATAACTTTTTCGACGGGGTGTTGTTGGGGAGGCTTGAAAGTATCCCCGAATGCTATTTCCACACTTCTGGAACCTTGCACTCACCAGGTAGGGGCATCCGAAGATGCCACCTGAGAAATAGTATAGTATCGCGGTATATTTGGGGAAGTGTTTGAGGGGGTTGTTTTTATTTCCGGATAACTTTTTCGACGGGGTGTTGTTGGGGAGGCTTGAAAGTATCCCCGAATGCTATTTCCACACTTCTGGAACCTTGCACTCACCAGGTAGGGGCATCCGAAAGTGCAACGTGAGTAATAATTGTATTACAACGCCGTATATTGGTTTGAGGGGGTGGTTTTTATTTCCGGATAACTTTTTCGATGGGGTGTTGTTAGGGAGGCTTGAATGTATCCCGGAAAGGGGTTGGCACACGTATTTAGGATTGGACTCACTCTGTACAGGCATCCGTACGTGCTGTGAGTGACTTGGTCTTGTATTATTTATTAGTGTTATGGGTGTATTTTACATCAATATTTATTCGGTTTTTTTTGTACGGAAATGTTTTTTATATGTTTGGATGTTATTTTGAGGTCAGAGACTGTCTCGGAATAATATTAAAAAAAAAAAATTTTCTTGCCATAAACCTTCTGTTCTTAAGCCACATCTTCTTGTTTTATATTTTTTTGTCTGATTGGCAGCCAATTTTCGTTTGTCAGCGGAAATAAGAAAGAAAGTTATAGATTGTAGTATGATTACAGTGACCGAGAATGAGTTGGAGGTATAAAAACCGCCCTTTGCCCCTCATTATTGGTACTTTTGACTGTACCTACTCGTTCCGTATTATTTTGTCTAATTGACAGCCAATTTTGGTTTGTCAACGGAAATAAGACATAAAGTTAGATATTGTAGCATGATTACAGTGACCGAGTATGACGTTTAAGGGCACAAAACCATCATTTGCCCAGCGTTATTGGTACTTTTGACTGTACCTACTCATTCTGTTTTATTTTGTTTAATTGACAGCCAATTTTGGTTTGTCAACGGAAATAAGAAATAAAGTTAGATATTGTAGTATGATTACAGTGACCGAGCATGAGTTGGAGGTCCAAAAACCGCCCTTTGCCCCTCGTTATTGGTACTTTTGACTGTACCTACTCGTTCCGTATTATATTTTGTCTGATTGGCAGCCAATTTTCGTTTGTCAGCGGAAATAAGAACGATAGTTAGATATTGTAGTATGATTACTGTGACCGAGAATGAGTTGGAGGTCATAAAACTGCCCTTTGCCCCTCGTTATTGGTACTTTTGACTGTACCTGCTTGTTTTATATTTTTTTGTCTGATTGGCAGCCAATTTTCGTTTGTCAGCGGAAATAAGAAAGAAATTTAGATATTGTAGTATGATTACAGTGACCGAGAATGTGTTGGATATCCAAAAACCGCCCTTTGCCCTTCGTTATTGGTACTTTTAACTGTACCTGCTTGTTTTATATTATTTTGTCTGATTGGCAGCCAATTTTGGTTTGTCAACTGATAAAAGTAAAAAAGTTAGATAATGTAGTGTGAGAACTGTAAACGATTAAGACGTTTAAGAGCATGCATGGTCCTCTTGTGACATATGTTATATGCGTTCAAGTGATACACCCACAAAAATGCATGAAATTTTATGAACATTTGAGAAAGTAATTAGGAAACTTTTTTTTTTGATATTCGAAAATTTTTTTTTTTTCCGCATTATGTACTTTTCTTACATGCACATTTTCACAAACAGTAAGCCACAGTTTAGAAAAAAAGAGGTTTAGCACAAACTTGAAACAGTAACGATTAAACACAACACAAAATTTAATTGTTTAACTTATAATAAAGACGTGTTACTTGAACGCGTTTTACATACGACAAACAATAACAAGTGACAGCCATTATGTTGATAAAGGAAAAGGGCAACGGGGGTTGCAAGTAGTTGCCGACTATAAGCGCAGATTGCCCAATTGTAGAAATCTATTTACATTATTTATCAGAAATATTGCGCGGTCCTTTCTTTAAAGGAATATACATTTTTTTGGATGTCCGCCAAAAAAGAGTATTTAAAAAATTCAATTATATTTTTGTAATTGTTATTATAAAATAATTTGTAATTTTTGAAGTTTAGCTCAATTATTTTAATTATTGTAAAACTTCAATACCGTTTATTTCGTTTAAAAATTACAATATCTAACTTACTTTCTTATTTCCGTTGACGAACCAAAATTGGCTGTCATTTAGACGAAATAATATAATACAAATAGGTACAGTCAAATGTACCAATAACGAGGGGCAAAGGATGGTTTTGTGGCTTTAAACGTCATGTCCGGTGACGGTTCTCGTACTACCTTATCCAGTTTTTTTACTTTTATCCGTTGACAAACCAAAATTGGCTGTCAATTAGACAAAATAATACAGAACGAGTAGGTACAGTCAAAAGTACCAATAACGAGGGGCAAATGATGGTTTTGTGCCCTTAAACGTCATGCTCGGTCACTGTAATCATGCTACCATATCTAACTTTTTTTCTTTTTTCCGTTGACAAACCAAAATTGGCTGTTAATTAGACAAAATAATACAGAATTGGTAGTTATAGTCAAAAGTACCAATAACGAGGGGCAAAAGGCGGTTTTTGGACCTCCAACTCATGCTCGGTCACTGTAATCCTACTACATTATCTAACTTTCTTTCTTATTTCCGTTGACAAACCAAAATTGGCTGTCAATTAGACAAAATAATACAGAACGAGTAGGTACAGTCAAAAGTACCAATAACAATGGGCAATGTATGGTCTTGTGCCTTAAAACGCCATGCCCGGTGACGGTTCTCATACTACATTATCTAACTTTTTTTCTTATTTCCGTTGACAAACCAAAATTGGCTGTCAATTAGACGAAATAATATAATACAAATAAGTACAGTCAAATGTACCAATAACGAGGGGCAAATGATGGTTTTGTGCCCTTAAACGTCATGCCCGGTCACTGTAATCATACTACAATATCTAACTTTTTTTCTTATTTTCGTTGACAAACCAAAATTGGCTGCCAATCAAACAAAATAATATAAAACAAGTAGATACAGTCAAAAGTACCAATAACGAGGGGCAAGGGGCGGTTTTTGGCACTCAAACGTCATGCCCGGTGACTATTCTCATACCGCCATATTTAATTTTTTTTCTTGTGTTCGTTGACAAACCAATGTTGGCTGTAAATTAGACGTAATATGAATTACCAGGGGCAAAGTACTTTTTTTTTCGATTATTTTACGCGTGTCACATTACATAACTTTTTCCTTTTTCCCGTTGCCATACCAAAGTTGGCTATTATTTAGACGAACTAATGCAGAATAGTCGTTTATATGTGTTTATAAAGGCTTATGATGTGTTTCTGGTCGTTATTCTTAATTTTCAAAATTTCTTGAAAATCGTTAGAATAACGTTAGGAACTTCAGTCACATGTCGATATCATGGTTGCGATATTTAAAGAAATGTATGTTAGGCGGGAAAATATAGCTGGGACGCGTGCAGTTTCAGAGTCGGATATGGAACTTGAATGAGACGTTTCGGGATTACGTGCACGATAAGAAAATTTTGGGAAATTCAGTTCCGGTTAGCGATGATGATTACAATACGTGATTGAGGAAATTCCGGATATGTGGTTACGCGATCATGCAAGGGCTCAAGTTTACACGTCACTTGAAGCTATAACGAACGCTTACGAACAAATTTCACTTAAAGGTCGTCGCATACCTGGTGAAGCGGTATCGGGGAGAGTGGATAAGCGAATGTTTGAGTATAATGATAGGAATCGACAGGGGTTAACGAAGGATATGCAAAAAAAGTGTACTAACTGCGGTAGTAAGGAACATGTAAAGGTAAATTGCCCATCGGCAAGTGTTAGAGATTTCGATGCTATCTAGAATATCAACAAAAAGTTGTGTACGCCGATTTCGCTCAGCAGAAAAACTCATCTCAGGAATCTAATCTGATTGCCTCGCTCTCGGCCCGTCGCCCTCTCACCACCATCCGAAAGTATATAATGCACGCACTCTTCGTGCTGAAGACACCAGTTCAAGACGAGTACGGTCGAGGACGCAGTAGCTGCTTGTATTTAACGTCCTCCACTTTGCTCTTCTTTCCTTGACCACTAGACGAGGCCAGGCTCGTCTACATGGACGCTTCCCCAGCTGGCCACTCTGCGCCACAATCCCATCTCCCTCATCTCCCCGGCAGGCCACGTCGCGCCATACGCCACTCTCCTTAGTCCTCACTGTTGGCCACACAGCGCCACACGCCTCTCTCCCTCGTCCACAAGGCAGGCCACGTCGCGCCATACGCCTTGCTCCTTCGTCCACACGGCTGGCTACACCGCGCCATACGCCACTCTCCCGTGTCCATACGGCAGCAGTGATTGCACTGGGCCGTGTGAGATAAAATCCCGCAACCCCCACCACGCGCCTTTCCGGCCTTCCCCTCAGTAACCTGCAATATCAACCTAATTTTAGCGCTATCCGACGTTACTCAGGGGAAGCAATTTTTCTATGTTCATCCTTATTCATCAATTGTTGAACCGTTTTATTTTAATGCTATTTTGTTAAAATAAAGTAAAAATGTGTTTCGACTTTCGCAGGGGCGCCTAAAAAAATTGAGGAGCTCGGGGCAATCTTTAAATTTTCTAATAATTTCTCTTACACAGTAATTATGTTATGTTATATTAGGAAATTATTTTGTTTATTAATATAAAATTTATTAATACAAAAGATTGCTCGGAAGTTCCTCAAAGTAGAACCCGGTATAAAGGGGGAACTAAAATATTTTATGTGTTTCTCCCTTTTGGCATCGCGTTGATGAATAAATATGCTTTTGATTTAAAGAAAAATACAATTTCCTAAACAATGAAATAACGAATATTGACATCTATTATTGTTTAAAAGTAATAATAACTTAATAAACACGTTCTTTGTAGTATTCAAATAACTTATTGTATTATGTTTATGTTCAACAAAACATTTTCAGTCGTTTATTTGGCACGGATTATGAAAACTGCAATAAGTATAATTAAGAAAATGTTCAATTTGACCAAATAATTTATTTGATTAAAAAAACGAAATTAAATAAATTTTTAACATGTAACTAAACTATGATGTAATAAATGCTTTTTAAGAATGATTTATTCTATGGTAACAAAATTGATAAATATTATAAATGTTACTTCCTAAGATGTATTAAATATTTTCTATTTCACTTTTTGATTTTTTGAATGCTTATTTCAACGTCACATTTTTGTCTGAAATGTTATTAATTAAAAAATTTACTGCACTAGTGCGGAAAGGACAATTCTATAAATATTACTCGTTGTAAAATAAATTTTCTTAAGGTTACATGAAAAGCGATAATTATTTATTTAACAAAATAAGTATTTCATACGAATTCATAACACTTTTTTTAATTAAAATATATCCGGAGGATATTATTTATTATTAAATAATATTATTCGCTTATATGGTTAACATGTAAATATTATAATCTGATATTTTATATTTTAATTTTTAGATATATTTTGGAAATTTTAAATTAGGAAAGTAAAATTTTTAAATAAAAATTCTAACTAATAAATTAATAAAATTAAGTTTGTACACAATAAGTTATTTGAATACTACAAAGACCATGTTTATTAAGTTATTATTACATTTAAACAATAATAGATGTCAATATTCGCTTTTTCATTGTTTAGGAAATTGTATTTTTCTTTAAATCAAAAGCATATTTTATTCATCAACGCGATGCCAAAAGGGAGAAACAAATCAAATATTTTAGTTCCCCCTTTATACCGGGTTCTACTTTGAGGAACTTCCGAGCAATCTTATGTATTAAAAAATTTTATATTAATAAACAAGATAATTTCCTAATATAACATAACATAATTAGTGTATAAGAGAAATTATTAGAAAATTTAAAGATTTTCTGAGCTCCTCAATTTTTTTAGGCGCCCCTGCGAAAGTCGAAACACATTTTTACTTTATTTTAACAAAATAGCATTAAAATAAAACGGTTCAACACTTGATAAACAAGGATGAACATAGAAAAATTGCTTCCCCTGAGTAACGTCGGATGGCGCTAAAATTAGGTTGGTATTGCGGTTTACTGAATTCTCTACCTCAAGCGGCGCTCGCGTGAGAATAAATCCCGCGGAGGGGAAGGCCGGAAAGGCGCGTGGTGGGGGTTGCGGGATTTTATCTCACACGGCCTAATGGCGTCACTGTACGTCAGGCCACACCGCGCCATACGCCGCTCTCACGGGCCACGCAGCGCCCTACACCCCATCGCAAGAGGAAGCTCGACGGCAGTCCCATACTGCGCGTCGATACCTCTCCTTCAGGGAACTCAGTCCCTAATCTCCCTTGTCCAGACGGGCCACGTCGCGCCCTACACCCCATCGCAAGAGGAACCTCGAGGGCAGTGGCATACTGCGCGTCGATACCTCTCCTTCAGGGAACTCAGTCCCTAACCTCCAGTCCGGCCACTCAGCGCCTCTCACCCGGCCGAATCGGCTATCCACCCGACGCTCGACCGCACCAAGTGCGACCGGGCAAGCTAGCAAGAACTCCTACGTCGACGAGTTCTCCCCCGCCGAGCCACGCTAGCACGAACTCCTCCGTCGACGAGTTCTCTCATTCAGAGCCAACTAGCGCTCGCCACCAGCTCCTCGTTCCGTACCAGGAAGGGGAGTCCCTCCAGTCCATCTCAGCTGCTCCATCACCTAGGCTGCTTTGCATGCAGCCTAAACCAGCTAGTTACCCGCTGTTCATAAGCCATCCTTATTCCCGGCATTCCATTCCATCCTGAACGCCTTGAGGTAAAACATCCTACACCCTCCATTCCTTCACCCTTCCATCAGGAGGAGTATCATCTCCTCCACCCGGGGGCAGCCGCTTACAACGGCTACCGTAGAATCCCCCACAGCAAGTAAAGGCCGAAAATGTTTTGAGTGTGGTCAGTTTGGTTTTATTGCGATTAAATTCCCAAACAAGAAGGAGAATATTGTGCAAAATAGTTGTGCGATAACGGAAATATGGGATGGTAAATACAAAAAGAACCTTCAAATTAATAATCTAAATATGGTAGCATTCGTTGACACACGTAGCGAAATTTCACTCCTACGAAATAGTAAATATATGAAAATAAATAAGCCAGAAATAATTGGAAAGAAAATATGCTTTAAAGGAATTGGTTGAAATTTAATTCAAACATTAGGTGAAGTCCGTGTAAATTTAAATGTCGATGACAATGATTATGTTACAAATATCCACATTGTCCCAGATTATCTTATTAAATAAGATTTGTTGCTTAGTGCTAATTTTTTACAAAATGTTGAGTTGAGGATAAGGGGAAAAAGTGTAACAATTGATCAATGTAAAAATAATGTATATACCGGACGTTTTTGAAATAAAAGTAGAAGATTTGTCAAATAAAAATATTGTAAATATTGGGCCGGATATAAGCAAAAAGGACGAATTATTTGTTAATAAATAAATTAGTAATTATTACCCTAGTGAGGGATATGACGTGGGCATAGAAATATCTCTAATTTTGAAAGAGGATAAGCCGATTTATCAACCAGGGAGACGGTTAGCGCAATATGAACGTAAAAACCTTAATGATATTATTAGTGAATGGGTTGAAAAAGGCATAGCTAGACCATCTTGCTCCGAGTATGCCAGTCCGGTAGTTTTGGTAAAGAAAAAAGACGATACACATGAAGATTATGCGTAGAATTCAGCGAAATAAATAAAACTATTTGTAGAGATAGATATCCTCTTCCACTTATCGACGATGTTCTTGATGCGTTGCAAGGCGCTAAAATCTTTAGCACACTTGATCTCGAGAATGACTTTTTCCATGTACCGGTGGAAGAAAAAAGTAGGAAATATACTGCATTTGTAGTTCCTGATGGACAATTCGAATTTTTAAAGGTACCTTTTGGACTCTATAATTCTCCAGCAGTATTCCAGAGATACGTTAATTTTATTTTCAGAGATCACACTGTGCAATATGACGTCCCTTAAGAATAAAAAATTGATAAATAGCACACAGAAGAGGACACAGGATGATTACCTGGACGAATATAAGTTTTATTCCAGTGGAGTGTTGATATTAATTTATAATTACCTGCTATTTTTTCTTCGTTGAGTCGATTTATTATGGTAAATATAACCTCAATCGGCGTTTGCGACTGACAACTTTGACAGATTATTTTCATTTCAAAATATGTATGCGCGAGACAAAGATGGATTATCGATGCCACAATTTTATTCCGAACGGCGTTTCAGTTTTCGCGTTCCTGATTTCTATGTTTTTTCGCGAAACATAGCACCAACTTAAATTTTTCTTACTAGCGATCTAGGGGGTGAGGAATCACCGATCGTGGGTGTACAGCATTCTTTTGTTACAAATTTTCAGCGTTTTTGAACTCAATTCAGCGCTGTTCTGCATTTTAGCATTACTCGGTCGGTATTTATTCAGTTTTAAGCGTTTTTCAGCACTTTTCAGCATTTATTTTTCATCATTTTCAGCCTTTTTCAGCATTCTTTTGTCAGTAATTTTCAGCGTTAGTCAACATTTTTCAGCATTTTTCATCGTTTTTCAGAAAATTTTTTTTTCGCCGAAAAACGTCGGTTTTAAAATGCTGATAATTGGGAATTTTAGGCAGTTTTTAGTGTTTTTCAGCATTTTTCAATACAATTTTCAGCATTTTTCAGCAACTTTTTTCCACAAGGGCACTGCCTACCTGGCTTTACTTTAAGGAAATTTCCAACCATGTTTTGTATTAAAAAATTTTATTCTAGTAAACAAGATAATTTACTAATATAACATTACATATTTACTGGATAAGAGAAATTATTAGCAGACTAAAATATTGTCCCGGGCCCCTCAATTTTTTAGGTGTCTCTGCGAACGTCCAAATACAAATTTACTGTATTTTAATAAAATAGCATTAAAATAAAACGGTCCAACAATTGAAGAACAATGATGAAAAATGGAAAATTCTTTCCCCTGAGTAACTTCGTATGGCACTAAAATTAGAATGGTATTGCAGTTTACTGATTTCTCTACCTCAAGCGTAGGCGCGTGGTAGGGTTTGCGGGGTTTTATCTCGCACGGCCTAATGGCATCGCTAATCATAATGAGCGTTACGTTAGTTTATTACTGTTTATCGAATTAAAACTCGTTCAAGAAATACGTCTTTATTACCAAGTATATCATTAATTTACTGTGTTGTGATTATTTGTCATTGTTTCAAGACTGTGCTGACTTTTTTTTCTAAACTGTTGCTTACTTTTTCTGAAAATGCATTTCACGTGAGAGAAGTACGTATTGTGGAAAAATAAAAAAAATATTTTTCGAATTTCATTAAAACAATGTATCAGAACAATTATGCATACTTGCTTATTATATAATATGTCTCAAAATTTCACGCAATTTTATACATTTTTATATGCTTATTTCTTGAATGCGTTTTCCATATGCCAGGAGTGGACCGGGCATGCTCTTAACGAAGTTAATGCTCACCCTGGAAGACAGTTGCATTTTATTTCACCACTGACATCTTCACAATTACCATAATTCTTACATGGGTTCAAAAAACAAAGAAACGTTTTACAGTTTGAAACCCGGGATATTTCTGTTGCATCATGGATTATGTTCCGTCTGATATTGTTTACCTAAAAATTTTAATTAATTAAATTATAGAATATTGGCCACTATGATTATTTTAATAACAATGATAGATATTATTATAATCATTCATATGATAATAATGTACCACATTATTGCCTTACAGGTAATTGATATCAAATTATGCAGTAAAGTAGGGGAGAGTGTCCAACAGTTTAACAATTTATAAACAACGGTTTATAAATATTAAAAAGAATCAATATAACTGGTATACATTTTTATTCCTGTTTAAAATGATCGTTCAGCCATAAAATAAGCTAGGTTTCATTTATTAATACTGTGAATTTATAAAGTGAAAAGTGTTTTAGTGAAGAGGTACAAATTGTTGAACTGTTGGACCTTGTGTCCAATTATTAAAGTATCACATTAACATAAAATATTATCCTTTTCATATTTAACTTAAATAAATCGGGAAGTATGTAGTTCATACAATAATCTTGTTACCCACAGTGACTCTTTATCCTTTCAGCAATTTATCAACCTGTCAAATTATCCAACTTTCGTGGTATCTGCATTGTTTTTGATCTTGTGCGCTATTTATCTACACTATTATTGTATCTAAATAGCATCTCATACTAAATATATTTGATCAAAATTGAAATTCATAATTATTGTTAGTTATCCCTGTGTCATAATGTCACAAACTCAATTTATTCCACGAGCAATGTATCAGTACCATCAAAGAATACCAATATTATGTTATCCTAAAGGGACTTCATCTCATATGCAATGTACCGGCATAATCAATTTATTCTATTAATATGTTATATCAAAAGTAATTTATCCCATTTTCAATATATCTACAGTAGCACTTTATCGCTAAAACATATTATCTTTAACGCAGTTTATTTCACTTGCAATGTCTCCACACTGGCAAATGATCGAAATATCAAATTATTTCTAACGCGTTATATCCCGTTTGCAACGCTTCCACGCTAGTAAATGACCCCAAAATCATATTATCCCTAACGTCTTTTGTTCTATTTGCAATGTCTCCACACTGTGCAATGCACAGACTAGTTTTCAAGCTTCTCTATTGGTGGACAAAAAGCAGAAAGGAAGCAGGAGTGGCATTACGCTCTCGCTTAAATCTCGTTCCATTCAAATCTCATTTCAATTTCGCTTCCATCTAATTTCAATCTCGTTTAAGTTTCGTTTCATTTGATTTAAATTTCGTGTCGATGTTTTAATTTAC
>JABFPN010006903.1:0-10959 GCA_022817305.1 Leptoteleia sp. ZL-2020 | reverse complement strand
TGCCGATGGTTTATCGACGGTCGAGCCGATAGTGGGGCAATGTAGTTTTCGAACCGTCGTCCGCCACTGCAGTGCCACCAGTGGCCCGTTTGTTACGGTTGGCGGACCGTCGTATTTTCTACATGGGTAACTGTAATATTTTTGTTTTTCAATAACAGAATTCAATGCACATACTACATATTTATTTAATATATAATATATACTTTGAACATATCAAAAATAATATAAGGAATCATAGAGAAATTAAATCATAATAAATATTAAATAAATAGCATTTAAATCAACTGTTAAATGAACTAAAAATATTAACAAAATCAATAAATGTAATAAATCAATAGATGTAAGATTCTTTTATTTTTATCCGTACAATTTAATAATTCAACTTATATGCATAAAGTAATTTGTTTTATTTTAGAAAGACATTTTTAAAATGATGTCAAAATTCCTTTGGGAGTATGTTTTCATTTTTCATACTCACATTTAAATAATGAAATATTTCGCAATTTATTTGGATGCATAGACTGTATTTTCCATGAAATATATAAAGTCTCACCTATAATTCTAGTTGGATTAATACGAAAGTTTGTTTGAATGGCGCAAGGCAGAAATTCTCTGATATATTAATACAGCAATGCAATTATAATAATTAATATAACTATGCGTACCGCATTATAACTGTATACGTAAAATATTAGCACATAAATTAGAAATTTATCTTTGATATTATACATTAATAAAATAATTTATTAATAAAAGAGAAAAAATACAAAGTTATTAATTTCGTTTTGATTTTCTTTATTTGTTTTTTCTTTAATTATTAATATCTTGATTAAATTTTTTTATTTAATGAAACAGACTAACTAAAAAAGTAGTAAGGGATATTTTCAATTAAATTAAAAATAATTATATCATAAGTTCACCTAATGAAAATAAAATTAATAAAATAAAGTATTAACATGCGTATTAATTAAAATCTCGATTCACATTGCTGCATTATATCAAACTTTATAATTTTCCATAGATTATACTTTGTTACATTTCAAATCATATTATTAACACTTCACAGGATCTTTTATCTTTGAAAGACGATTTTAATAATGAACTTTTTTTCATTAACATTTTACTCGTTGAACAGTTACTTATGAGTATCCTAACAAAAATTAACTTGAATTGCGCGTTAATATTGTTACACCAAAATTATATTCTTTTCACATAATTTTGATAGCAAAGAAATGCCACTTGCTTTTAATCTTAAGAAATAAATTTTCAAATAATGAACAGACGTATGAAAAATGAAAAACAATTATCCATGAGCAACATTGATTAATGTGAATGGCCGATAAAAGTAAAGTAGTCTAAAACAGACTGCTTATTTTTAAATTTATGTTATCTCTAGCGATAGAAATGGAAAATGTTCAACCTTGCAATGAATCAAACGATTATCATTTAAATTCAAAATTTACAATAATATAAAATCTGCAAGAGCTTCAGAAAAATTTCGATTATCCAAAATTTCCTTGCATTTTCCTTATCTACCGAAATTCGTTTGTGACATTTCTTTTATGGTAACATTTCGAAAACTTTTATCTTTTGTTTTCCTTATATATTACATATCAAAGGCCCTGAACTTACAGTGCGCGTACGTAAGGAAAATAGTCTTGATTGGAGTACGGTATAAAATCTTATTTTAAATTTTAAAGCACGTTTTGTTCGTTTTGTATACTTAAAAATTTAATTTTTCCATTCAAACTATAATGCATGCACTGAAGAACTTAAATTAATCTAAATATATTTAAGTTAAATATAATAAATATAAATTTAAAATAATTTATTTGTATACAGTGTTTCTTTACAAAATGATTAAAATATATTTTTACTATTGAGAAAAAGATTGAAATATATCACTAAAATATAAAAAACATCGTTAGTACAGAATATTGTTGTTTGTTGGTTGAAACAGACTGATAGAGAAAAGAAAGAAAGCGAAAGTAAATTCGTATAATTTAAATATAATTTGTTGTGATAGTTAATTTTATTTAAATGTTGTACTTTTCTATACTGAAGTAATAATGAAGAATACCCCGAGAATAAGTTTCAAGTAGATCTACATATTTTTGTTTGTTTCACAAAACTTTTGCATGAAAAATTTCTGACAAAACTTAAGATAGATGTGTACCATAAGTAAAAAGTATTACTTTTCTACTTCGTAAAAATTATTGCTGTACCTAACAAAGAACCGAGGAAAATAAAATGTATTTGGTGTCCCATCCAAGTAATGATTTAACCAGCTCATCTTGACAACAGAAAAACTCGGTTGATGGTTGTTTAAAGTTAGTAAACTTTTGAGCATTATTTTTCATTTTTATCTAAATCTTTTTATAAGAACAATAACAAATGATGTATGACACAGAAATAGTATTTGGTAACAAATAAATATTGTAGTAATGGTTATATATCACAATTCGTATAAACTGACACATTCCTTGTATTGTGCTAGGTTAAGATTATAGAAACATTATTTAAATGTTTGCTATCTTTATTTAAATGGAAATATATTTAATTCTTTATTCAAAATATTATTAACAGTTTTTTCCCCGATGATATTTGTAATTGTAGAATTAATAAATAATTCTTAATGACTCTCATGTTCAGTATATAAGTAATTTTCTGAATACATTCTTCATGATAAAAACGTATTAGAAATTAAATGAAAATCATAAAAAAACTAATCTATATTTTAATAAAAATTTACATTTCACATTTAATAATGTAATTTCTATTACTTAATTAAGCACTGAATCCAACGGAACGTGTATATCCAAGCAAACGTAGATTGTATTTCTAAGTTAAATTTGCATTTTAGCTAGGTAACATATCTAATATAACTTTGACATTCTCATCATATCAGATAATTAAAAATCTTAAACAAACATTAACAAAAATAAATGTCAACACTTAAAGTATTATTGTCAAAGAATAATATAAAATTTCATTGCAAATATAGATTTTAATGTGATTCTTTACTTGTGCAATACAAAGATACCTATTATACAGTTTATTATGTACATTGAGAAAAAAAGTTTTCTTAAACATTATTACACTGTATCAAAAAATGGGGATAAATTTTGTTTACGTGTCATATTTATTATATATTATAAAAGAGGTTATAAGAAAAACAATCATTTTTATTATACTGGATCGTACAAACTTGTAAAATTCTCATAACCTCTTTTAAACTGTATCGGTATAAGATACGAAAATTTTATGACCCTTTTTCATTTTACTTGTTATAGCCCCGTCTATGAAAGAAAATAAAAATTGGATTAAACTAATGTGCATTCCAGAAAAACCCTAAATTGCAATTAAAAAAAGAACAATCTCATTTGAAATGCAATTTGAATGTTTACCTCCCCTAATCTTTAGGGATAGAGAGAGGGTGAATTGTATTATAAATTGATAGATTTTTAATCGTTACATTTTATTTTATTTTTCGTTTCGAAATGCACTTCTTATGAAATTATTCTTATCCTTTATGAAATTAAAATACTTAATACTGCGATATGACACATAATTTACGTATAATTAATGCTATAATAAAAGTTTTATAATGTTAATGTCTCAATAGAGTATTTTGTTTAATAAATAATTTTTCATTCTTCTCAGTTAATTATAAGTTATATACAAATAACTTTATTTTAACAAAGAGTGTACTTCATCAAGTATTGAGAAAGTTAAGGTCAATTTCATTTATTATAAGTTTATGTTGATTTTAATATTACACGGGAATATGTTTCAATGGAAACAGTAAACTTTCCTAAAATGTATACGAACTTATGTCATAATTAGCCCAACATTTATCTATTATTTACAGATATTTACAAATTCCACAAAAGCAGGAATTGTTATACTTACACTGCGAAAAAAGTTGCATTAAAAATTATTACACTCCATCAAAATGGGAGTCACAGCTTAGTCTTTTAAAAGTCAGGGATAATAGAATTTCATTAAAGTCTCTTGGTATCTACATATACAAGTTGATTTTTTTACGAAACTGTAGAGAAATTTCCAAGTTACATATCTCGTTGATAGTTGTTTGTCATATCAAAGAGTTCATGAAAATTTATAATTTTTTTATGTACCATTTTATCCTTTAATTTCAGGATTGCAATCAAAATTCCCTTTTTCCTCCACTGACATGGTTTTAGAAGATTTACTACACATTCGAAATCTCAAAATCTCTTCGGTCGATTTATTTCTTGTCTTCCCATGCGGGAGATTTGTAATTATGCTACAAGATATTACATGATATAACTACAAAACAGATAACGGTTTATATTTCATCAAAAGAAATTAGAAACGAACAACAAAAGATTAACAACCTATTAAAACATTATTGGATAGATTAATATCGCAAATGTAACAATTAAATATAATGTAATAGTCTAAATATGTAAAGTATGCGGGTTAAAATTATATAACAATTCTAATATATATATTAATGTTATAATAAAACGAAGTTTCCTAGTAAAAATGAAATATATCCATAGTAAAAATTTTCATATATGTTTTAACCATTTCATACAAGAAAATAAGAAATTCATATATGGACCATATATGTTTCATTATTATTAGGAAATCTTCAAAGTAAATTACATTTGAAAATATATTTAATATACTACCGTTGAAAACCCGACAAACATTTAAAAGCTTTATTGTAAAAAATACAAATAAAAGTATTTCACGTTATCATTACTTCAACTATTGTAATTTTCCTAACTTTCCTACGTGTGGTAGCAATATTTTTCTCTTGAGGATCTATAAAACCTCATTTTCCCCTGTATGCTTTGCAGAGATCAAAAAAGTATTAAGTAAAACAGATAACGAGCGACTTGTCTATCGTTAAAAATTTTAATTAAAGTTTGAAGAGGAGCTCTCGAAATCTAACAAGGGAAGTCCACATTGTATGAAATTCATCCGCGATCACTTGTTTGTACGCAGGCAGACATTTTTTATATGCAATAATAAATATCCTCGCCTTGTATTTCGACCGAAGTTTCTACAAGATGTCCCTCGTATAAATGATTAATTTGATTAATAGTGTAATATTACGTCATTAACGTGCAATTATTAGGTATATGCATCACTTTATCAAATATTCAGTGTCAGTAAGCGATCCGTCATAGGAGTTGTGTTCTATTCATTCTAATCTAATTAATTGGACCAATTATTTGACCGGATTTCTCTCGGGGAGGAGTTACTCAAAAGCCAATATAATTCCGATAACTATATTACGTGTTAAGCAAATTTCAACTAAACTCGTGAATTTTATACATTTAATTAATTCGAATTTCAATTCGTAATTAATTTAAATACTCATGCTTATGTCTGAAAAATAGTTCAAAATGAGTTCTCGTCCCTAATAAAATCACAGCAGAAATGGTACCGTATTTTAAAACGCACTCCGAAGTGACTTTCTAGATATTTTATAAGATTGCGTCACTTGAAATGTTACAATATGGCGATTTGTTTTGAAACATCTCCACAGATGGATCAACATAGTCACAGAGAAATATATTGCTTACAAACATTGAAGAATAAAAATTTTTTTTTCGTGAAAATATTTTCAAAAACCATGGAACTGAAGAAAAATAATTAATAAATAATATTAATGTTCTTAATTTCTCAGACACGTTTCATTTATTGGAAGTTTATTTTCATTTGTGAAAAAATAAGAAGATAAATCGACGAATATAATTCCTCTTTAATATTCTCATCCTTGTTTACGCTTTTTTATTAAAAATTTTTCTCAGCCCATAGTATTGCTTTGGAAGTAAACAATTTTTATTAATAAATTTTGCCCATTTTCTCTTATTTACTTATATGAGTGTCTTTCTCCCCCCAAAAGAATAGATATGAAACAGAGACTTATATCAAACTATAAAATATAAATTAACTTTATTAATTTAATAACAATTCGATGAAATATTTTAATATCACATTAAACAATGGCTATAATTAAAGTACAAGAAGATTGTACTTAGTAAAATATTCAAATAGCAAAAAGGAATTTCGCAAATGACATACCAACGTGTTTTATCGTTCGCTTATATCGCGGTCGACATTGAAATCTGAAATTAAATGCACATGTCATTGCAGCACCAAGCTTTATTTTTTTGTATTCGAAGGGCAGAAAAATGAATAAATTATTTATAAACCATACTAATTGTAAACGCACTCAAAATAATACACGCCCTTCCTATGAGTTTTCCATAAAATCGTAATAACGAATACTTCGGTATGATTTTGCATACGGTTAGTCGTTGCGAAAAAGTATCTACGATTTGGAATATATGTGAACCGTTTTATTACATTTATTTTATATTATTAATTTCATCGAATTTTATGAACGTGCTTCTATTTCTATGCGCAGTTTATTATGATTTTTATATATGTTGTCATATAAATGTTTAAATCAATACAATTGTTTGAACACTATATTTTTTTGTGAAAATTGCTACCTTGTAAATATAAACTTCATGGCAGTTTCAGCCACCTGTTCATTTATATATAATTATTTAAATGACATAATAGTCTGTGTAAAAATGAATGCGCCAGGTGTCCTTTTCTGGGTGAGACAATTAATTAATCTATATGATCCAACACCAAATAAGAAAATTGGTTATTTAAAAATAATAACCCATCCGATGTTCTCATTACGTATATTTTTATTATTTAATATATTTACAAATAAATTATTTTACTTTAACTGGAAAATAAATCTCTCTTAATAATAAAATTGTATTTTTAAATGTAAAATTATACACAGCAAAACGTACTGAAAAATAATTCAATATTTATATTCGATAAGTTTTAAAATAACATTTGTTGGCAATGCAATGAAAAATATTAAATACAAAATCTGAACTAAAGTCTTAATAAAAATATGTAAAAGATACAAATATTAATTGACAATTGTTATTTTAAATTTAATGTTGGTTAAATTAAATAATCGAATGATAAATTAAAATATAGAATGAAATAAAAGTTAATATAAAGCTATGATATCCCTCTCCAAGATTCAGAAATTTATTATAAATAATTGCACTTTTATACAATTTATGATTGTTCATGGTCAAAAGTGATCACAATTGTGCTTTTTTATGAATCGCTATTACACTAACCTTTAACGCAAACTGCTATATTTTGTTTATTAAACAAATTCTGTTTATAAACTAATGTTTGCGTCACTCTAATCCCAAGGCCTTTCCAGTAAAATTATATAACATTTAGAACCGTTGTTCCATTATTTTAAATAAACATTAACGTATTTAGGTCAGAATTCTCAAATACGATAATAAAACTTTAATTCTGACCAAAATGTTTTTCTCCAAATATAAAAGTATTCTTGAACCTCGTAATCGTTTTCAGACTCAACATTTATTACAATAAACGAAAACTTAATTAGTGCAACCGCAGTTACTTTTACTCGCGCCGTTTTCCGCGGCAGAATCTTTAGTAGTATCTAATAAAATTTGAACTTTATTAACAGAGCAATCAAGCACACCATCTTAAGCAGCACGAAAACCTCATTACCGCGAGCGTTCGATGAAAAGTGTCTTTTCTTTCATTTTATAAATACGCTTTTGCAGTGGTCATAAACGTCTGTCTATTAGCATGTTCCATGAAAACCAAATTCTTTGAGCCAAACATCGCGACAGTTTTCATCTAACCAGTGATTATGATCGCACTGAGAGAACAAATCAGTAAACATAAGTATAGTCAGTTATCGTGATAACCCCATGACATTATCAGTTACCTTTGCCAAGGTCAAATTGATTAATTTAACTAAGATAATATAAGGCATGTAACTATTTTTATTATATTGAATCAGTGTGTGTAATTATAAGTGATTGTAACTATATTGTTTACCTACTTTAACCATACAATATAGTTCCTAGCACCACACATAAAGATTTATTCTAACTCATATTCTTAGTTTTCGTACCTACATAACAACAGTTATTTCAATCATGATACATAATATATATTAATCTACTATAATAAAATAGTTATTTGATTATTTTATCGTTAAAACTGAGTTAGCTGGTAACTCTCGACATTTTTTAATTTCATAGAAAAATTTAATAATAAATTAATTACAACCTTTGATTACTAGAAAAAGACAGTTAAATTCAGCTTGGTTCTTATACACGCAGAAAAAAGTTGAAACAAAAATTATTAATGGAATTGAAGAACGAAACGTTTTTAACAGTAATTAACAGTCAACGTTATTATACAGTATAGCAATTTTTCTTCCAACTATTTTCAGTGTGTATCTACGCATATTTTTTTCTCAATCCAAATCGTAACGGAAACGCGACAATCAAATTGAAGCCAAATGATTTTCAATGGCAACGTTTCACATGTACATTCCTTTTCATGCTTCTGTCGTTTCAACTTTCAAACGCTAATCAAAGCGCTTCTCATCGCGAAAATCAGCTAAATGGCTCGTGGACAAGTTTCCTCGAATTCCTCTAAGAGCTTTTTGAAATATTTTATCTCTCGCAGACGATGCTCTTTTTAGTAATGCATACGTATCAAATCCTTGGGAACCCGACTATACGCTTTCATTCACCAAGAGAAATAAAGAAAGGTGGCATGCGACTATAATTATTGACTAAACACGTCGAGGAGGATACACCGGAAGACTATCGATTTAATTTAACAGAACATAATAATGACTTTCTATTATGTTGTGTTGAATTTCAATTAAACTTTCCAAACAATTGTTGAACTTTGAATAAAAATATTTCTAAATATTAAAGAATATGTCATGTTGGAATGGTGCCTTGATAATTTACAATTGATGATTTTGAAAGTGACTAATTTTAGAAGCTTCTTTAAAGTGTACATAATTATCGGAGTTAGATTTCCCGTGCTTATTCTGTCTCTTGTATCGGATTTATCCTTTTTGCAGAGAAAATCAAGATACTGGGTAAATATTGACTCGCGCTCTTATTTGTAGTAAAGTATTTAAAGCGGCGGAATATGAAATTGATTCTTGTTAATGAAATTAATGTATAATGTGTCAACAGGAGTCAAAATTTGGCTTGCCACTTGCTTTATGAGAGAAATAACGTATTTACATGTACAATTCTATTATGGAATGGAAATTGAAATAACAGTTATATTTCATTGCATTTAAAATAATGCAAAAATATATATCTCAGTTATAAGTCCCTTTTTTCGGCATATTTTCAAAATAAACGTAAATAAACATCACCGTCGTTTATCAAAACAATTAAAAATAACGTTTACTTTCAATCATTTTATTATTTCAATAATAGTAAGCGCTCGTTATTTTTAAAACAATGATAATTTTAAAAATCAGCTGATTACGTAATAACTGCTGTAGAATTATTTGTTAAAAATTCTGAATTTTTCTCGTTAACTAAAGTAAGATCAAAATGAGTACTTTTTTGAGGAAATTGAAGTTATGCAAAAGGAAAAATTCTGGCTTCGCACGGTTTTTCTTTGTGATAGAGATATGGCTGAAGCTCGCGAGAGGATGGGATTTATGAATTTTCATTAGGCTTGCTTTGATAACAAACTTTACGCTTAGCAAAGTAAAAATAATGGCATTCGCGAAACTTGACATCGTTTATATAAAATACGTTGAACAACAATTATAAAATGAATAAATTATTCACTACCGTTAGCTGCATATTTCGAAGCAAAGTATTTTTCCATCGAACCGCGTGTGCATATTTTTGCTTATATATCAGTGTTTCAGTTTATGTACACACACATGCATATATACTCGTTTCAACTGACAGGATATACTCGACCAAGCGATCTTCCCGTTGCTCACCCTGAGAAATGCGTTTATATTACTAAATTAAGTGAGGTTGAGATAATATAAAAAAAATTCTGTATGAATTATGAATTTCAATATTTACGTACTATATTTGTTGTTTACAGTATTTTTATATAACGCCCCTAGCAAAAATGAAACATATATGGAAATTGCTAAGAAATGGACCATACGTAGACCATATATTTATCATTTTTATTAGGGACAATAATTATTATAATGTTATTAATTTAATTAAAGAAACCAAATTCTAATTTTATTATTTTTATCGTAAAACTATATATATAATGTATTCAAGTTACAAGTATAAATATTTAGTTATCGAACCATTTTAGTAATGTTTATTATATTGTTAGAATATACTCTTATTATTGAAATATAACTGATTATTCTGAAATAGACAAGAATATTTATTTGATAAGCTACTCTTCATTTAAATTTTAGTTTCACCTGCTGCCCTTTTTTACGTTTGGAAATTATTCATTTATACCAGTTATTTCTGACTATATCACGCTGTAACCATTTGGTTTCATAGTTTCCTGTGAAAATTTTGGGTTAAACGTACTTAAGTTCATTGTAAAAAATAAAATAAGCGTATAATGATTTTCACTTCGAAGCATTATTATGATTTAATTAGTATAATGTACTTTACTCTTCAAAGTATCCACTTTCCCTTCTATTGTCGACAACATCTGCAGATGAAGATCGGAAATGAAAAGGGAAGTAGATACTTTCAAGATAAACTCACAGTATAACATGTTCATTCCTTATATAATGCATTACTGTGGTATTCTTTGGCGAGAATTATTTGAAAATTATTTACAATAAAAGTTATTTCATAAGTTTATTTAAAAGATAATGGTGTGATTAAACTTTCAATGATGTATTCAGTTGTGCAATAACGCATAATAGCTGAAACTAACCCAGGTAGAAATGAAATCGGGCATGCCCTATCACCTATAGGGCCCCAATGGGGCTGAAACGTGGAATACCTGAACAACGGTTTCCTGATTCGAGCCCTATAAGGGACTAACCAGGTACACTGCATTTGAGCACGTAATATGGCGTCCAAAGCTGGCCCAAGG
>JABFPN010006902.1:0-10963 GCA_022817305.1 Leptoteleia sp. ZL-2020 | reverse complement strand
CAACATGTGTGGCTTATTGTGGCCAAGACTGTGGGCTCCCGCATGCCACAGTCTTAGCCACAGTGCTGCCATAGACTCTGCCACAATGTTTTTTCCACGCGGGTAGTTATATCGAATACATGCTTATACATTTGACTCCAAATCCAACTCCGCATATGCAGTTGCGATTACCGGATTTTTTGTGAGTGTAATACTGGCTAACAACTGGTCGTGTACTGGTTGAAAGTCAGATTACGATGGAATCCGATTACGATGGCCAATACTGAAAACACCTCTAGTACAGTGCTGGTAAAGTTTCATTTAAGAAAAAGTAAATTATATCGTTACTACTTCGGCAAACTACGGAATTTGTCTTCGGAGGCGTCGTGTCAATACTGTCTGCCATACCTTGGCAACCAGTACTGGCCCTACCTTGGGTTGCTTCACCGCTGCGACAATTTCCAAATGAATATATTTGCAAATCAGTACCATTAGGTGGATATTTTAAATCACGTTTTATACGTCTAACATTTCGTTGCAATGTTGAATGTTAAAGATGTATTTTCATACTTCAAAACCTATTACAATTAAGTGAACTGATTTGGCAAATTTTTAATATACCTTCCTTGATAGAACGGGAGCAGGAATTCATCCACTTGAAAGAGAGTTAATGCCGACTTATTGTCTAAATAAATATGCCATTGTCAGAATGCAATATTCCACTGCCTAATAGAGATTTATAAAATTTAAAGTGGTAGTACATTATCTGCTGGATAATGCCTGACTTATTGCATATTCCGCTCTCTCCCTCCAGAGGTTGCATTATTTTATCTTTTGTTATAATTTGCTCCTTTCAGCTGTAATTGCGCAATATCTTACGACTGTCATTAATGAATGCCACAAAAGGCAATTTTATTTTCATCATTCTAGCAAAATTATACGGCGCTTCAATATTTTGCCGTTGCCTTTCAAATAAATCAGCATTAAATTGTTAATGCCTAGAAATTAATAAATCGCTTTCGCGTAAAGAATAATTTCCGTTTTTAGGGGATGAAAAAAATTTTTTTTGAAGCATAATTTGTACGGTATCAAAAAGTGCACGCAAGTACCACTGATAAATGGACGAGCGTCACGGAATAGCGTATTTCGGTGCTTTTAACGAATTTTAAGAATAATATACTGCTTTATGTTATATAATATACTACTTACGTATTAAATTCATCACTCAATTTATAACGAGTCTTCTTTCAAATTAACTGCAGTCGAGCCAATCTGCTTTGCGTTGCATTTTTAAATTATGCCCTTTTTAAGATTTCCTATGAAATAATATGCAAAGCTTCATTGAAAATAATTATTCAAAGTGAATATTTTGCATGATTTTTGCGTTGTAAAAATTTATATTAGTGATATTATTTAAATGCCTTAATTTAAAGTATTACGAAAAAGTAAATATTTGGGTTTGGGGTTGAAAAAAATCCAAAGTATTTGCATAAAGCGAAGAAATATTCAGGTTGGTTATTTTCACTAAAGCACATTTTCCTCATCCATTTTCGTCAGATTTTCAACAACACGATCGTTTGGAAAATTGAAATCAGCGTCGTAAAATAATAAGAGCGGTTGGGGATGTCACGCGTGCGTGCACTCGCCCGGTAACTAACCGATCTTGTGATCCGACTTATAACTCACTTGGAAATTATTCATGGCGATTGCATACGTTCTTACATGGAGTCGGATAGTTCTGCAATCCAGACGCAACGTACACTTTGATTGCATCGCGGAGTTATTTTATATTTAATTAAGGTTAACTCAATGTTATCGCGCATTCACGAAGCAAAATGAATAGCTAACAAGTTCCTCTGCCTCAAAGAAATAACTTATTAAAGTGTACTGAGAAAAATACTTGCAGTAACGACTTTAATCGTAAACTTCTTTTTTTTCTCTCTCTCTCATTCCTTTTTATAACGAGAAAAGTAGGCTGTAAAATAAATTAGTCTCAAATTATGAAATTTACAATTTGCAAGAAGGTAAATTAAGAATCTAAGAAATGTGTTTCTGAAACAAAATTAAAAACTAATATTTTTCGTGATACTTTTCACAGTGCAGCGGATTCTATCTAATAAAGTAAATATTTTAATTGGTTTAATCAGGTATAAAGAGTTAAATTTACAAACGAAGATTTGTATTTTTTTAAATTCTTTTCACTTGAAATTGTTTTACAATAAAAATGCGGCACAATTTGATTTATTTGCCACATTTGGTACTCTCGGTTGAAATGTGAATTTTAATTGGCCGCTGTTCTAGCGTTCTGCGCGGTACGATTTACAAATCGAAATTAGTTAGTTTATTAATTTGTTGTCCGTTGTGCGAACGAGCGAGGCATTGTAAATGGGAAACTTTTGTTCGCGCGCAGCTGAAAACTTGGGCACAATTTTTCGCGTATGAATGTCGAGTTGGGAACAAAAAAAGAAGTAGCCGGAAGTTTCGTCGGAAGTTGCGATGGCATTATGCTGACAAAACTTAATGAGCGAACGGATCGCTGATTTTTGTTGTTCTCACGAATATTTTCACATAGGCATGAATCATCGCGCGTGAATATAAATTAATATATTTCGTCGTAATTTGTTTTAACGTGGATATATGTCCCTTCCATTAATCCCTCGCATTTCGCGCTCGAACGAATTCGCACCTTTTTTTATTACACGTCCCATAATACAGGTCATTTCCTATCCACTTTTTGCCAAAAAAATGTAAATAAAACTTTCCAGCTTAAAAACGCAACGAATCTTAATCTTCTTTATCCTTTTTTATTGTCAGTCATTCTTCACATTTTTTTTCTTCTTTTTCTTTTTTTCTTTTTTTTTGTCTTTTATCATCGCGCCGCGTTGAAAGTGGATTACTCGATTATGATATATTTAAATGGAAATGACAGTTTTTGCAGCGTCCGATTTTAATAGTCAACAAACTCATAACTCGCGAGCTGGTAAAAAGGGGCAATAAAGTAAGATTGATATTGACTCTACAATTCTGTATTGATTGGACGTGTAACCAGATGAGTCGAAAAGATAAATTGCAATTTCTAATATCAAGTACATATCAAATATAATTCATGTTAAAATGGCTTAAATGGGATTACGAAATGTTGAAACGTTTTCAGGAAAATATTTGGTTTGTTATTGAATATCACTTTTTTCAAACTCTGCATTCGTTTTTTCATCATCATTGATAATTGTTGTTTCAATTAATTCGTGTTTCCTCATTTTTCGCGTTTTTTTTGCTTTTAATAATTGACGCGAATTTCCGAGTTTATGAAACCATCCGATTAATTAAATATTCAATAAGAACTTTGTATATTTAATTACCGTTTAGTCTGTATTTCGCGCTCTTAAATGTAAAATTTAACGTTACAACGGTATAAAAGTTGAAACGGGTTGCAGCGTGTAAATATAAAAGTGCTTTAACAATTAGCTAACCGGGAGCATAAAATTAATTGAAACGAGACAATTATCGTCTTCGCAGGAAAGTTGATTTTTAAATAAAAGTCTTTTATGTGCCGTGAAAATTTAAATGAAAAATGTGGATGCCTCTATTGAAAGAGGTTTTTTTTCTATTATTATCTAGTATTATGAACTGTAACGGTAAAAAAAGTTGACAATAATTTTCTAGATCAGCGATACTTCTATTATGTCATTGTGAATAGCCTGAAATGATGTTTGTTTTGCCCTTGTTTAGATTGTATAGAGTAATATTTGCGTATTTGATTACAGTTATTTATCAAAGTAAACATCTATTTGTCAATTATAATAATTTCTTTCATATGTACAATGATTCGACAATTCATCGTTATTCCTTCTGCTAATGTTTATTATACGAAAAATACTTATTATATTTCTTTATTTGTATTTATTTGGATAAAATATTCAGATGATTTGTTTATAAATTGAAAATTACAAATTAATCTTATTCATTAAAAATTATATTTTAAGATATATTATTTTCAAGGGTTTAAATTAGTTAAAATAATTTTCACTTGTTCTCCAAGCGAGTACTTTTTTCAAACGACGCTCCTCCAAGAGAGTTCTCTAATAAATTTTTTGTTCATTCTATATATTCGACAATATTGGGTACATGTACCTTATTTCCAAACTATTATAAGAAATACTTTACATTTATATTCTTTAATATTTTATATTAAAGTGGTTCTAGCACAGTCTTTTTTAATGATTCTAATAATTCAGCGTAGTTTTCATATTTGACCCATTGTTTCCAAGCGTGTTAGACGTCGGACTGTTTTCAGATTAATGTTACCGTCAGCAATATTACTTTCGTCTACGCATTTAAATAATTCCTATGCTCAAATAATATTTCTTCAGTTGAAAAATTGTGAGATACAATTACCTGAAAATGAAATTGCTTTAATCCATCGTGCGTTGAGTTATTTAGTGTTTCCATAAAGTGAATTATTTGACGGGGGAAGTTGAATTGAAACAATAGTGAATTCCATTTCAATGGATCGCTCGTAGAATTAAATAGAGAACGATTCGGGGACGAAAAAGTGCTCTTCTAATTACGCGATTCCGCGATAAGAATTCTGACCTAATAATAATACCTTTAGCGCAAAGTTATTACACTGCCAAACAAATATTTGAAATGGAAATCATTCATTACGGAAATGAAAGCATGGTGGAGGGTTCGCATTATGAAATTGACGGAGAATTTATTTAGACCGAGTCAACATGGACTAAAACAAAGAAAGTCCAAAAACAAACACTGAATCTTGCAACACGATACGGGCTCAAACTTTTGGCCGTCAAGTTTCTGGCAATTTTGCCCCGGTGAAATTGAAAAACGTCGCGCACTACGGCGTCTCTTTTATTCCTATTCATTTTTCTTCAGTCACAGTTGATCTTACTTCTCCTTTTGCACATCTTTATTCCCTTTTAAATCAAGCGCGGGAATTTGAGCACGGGCGAAATAAGTAGTTGGGCTCGGAGTTTAACGCCTCATTTTAATATGTTGAGTTAGCACGAATGGAACGGCCGTAGCAAAATAAAGAAATTATTCCCGTCGTCGGAATCTGCGAAATTGGACGTAAACAATGATGTAAATTAAACGTCAAGCGATTCATACTCAAATTTTGCGAGTAAAAAGAAAAGGAAAGGGAAGTGGGAGTTCGACTTTCATAAATGATAAATGTGTCTTTAAATGCAGTTGCTCAACTTTTTGCAATCAAAGCATTACCTACTTTCAGAATATATAACATTACCGTTTGCCGAAAACTCTTCGGCGTTTAATGATACAATTCCAGTTGAAAAAGAATATTAGCTTTTTTGTGAGAACGCGGGGAAAAAAACGGGGAAAAAGTAGAACAGTTGTTTGGGATTCTTGGTTTAAATTGGGAATACATTAGAAATCATACATATTTGATGTGTTTAATTATAGAATTTGAAATATTCAATAACATGGTATTTTTTGCATGTCCTCTTCTTGAATATGAGTATCTATCGAGAGGTATGGCAATTTAATAAATATCATCGGTGACAAGAATATTTGTTATATTTTAGAACATTTCAACTTGAATAAATTAATAACATACTTTCTACTTAATTAAAGCAAGATCAGTGTATTTAAATTTTATTTATTTTATCGATATTTCTTACTTATAGTGCAATAATTAGCGAAATGCATAAAATGATTAATTTAATTTAAATTACGTATAAAATTTATCTCTTCTAAAGCAATATTAGATATTCAAATAATTTATCGAGAGTATATTTATTTTTATATAAATTAAAACATTAAACGTATAATTGAAAATATGGAAAAAAGCTGAAAGAATCTAATAAAAGTTACCAACTTTGCTATTAAACTGGTGATATGTTTAAAAAGATTGAAAAATTACTATGTTCAGTTAGTGACAAGTTTCAGTATATGTCTCGACAACTATTGTCAGCTTTCAAATAACAATTGTCGACAAACTGATACGTTTTGTTAATTTAAAATAGTAATGGTTTAATTTTTTTTTTTCAGACATACAGCCAGTTTTCTAACAATGTTAGTAAGTTTTATTGCATCTTTTCCTTCCGTGTATTTTATATGAAATTAGTACGTCAAAGAATATCTGGTATTGCAACATTCTATTATTGCTTTATTGTACAAATTACGTTAGTAATTTTTATTAGATCTTTTTTCTCTCCGTGTATAATAAGACGATATTTTCAGATAAAGCACAATGTTCTTTAAAGTTTACCTCGGGTAAATATTATTATTCTTTTATTTGCCGAGGGCAAATGTTACTTTTCTTCAATTTGTAAAGGCTCCACATTATTATTAATGAGTCAATATGTACTAAAGCAGTTTTCAATATACGCCGACGAAATAAACAGCGATGAAGTTGACTGTGATATTTCGTACGGATTGCATTAAACAATTGAATTATGTTTGTTAACTTGCCTAACAGGACGGCGTACCGAGCAACAACTTTGAGATTAAAATTCAACATACAAAAACGCTCACCGTCATATTGCGCGAATCCGTCAGGTTGAATGCAAAATGGAGACCGGCGTGATATTGCAAATTTTATGTGTACCGCGAAAGGAGCGAAATTCTCAGGAGCGCGCACATGTGTAACTCTTTTCTTTTTTGCGATAAAGTCATTTGGTGAACACGTAAACGTCTCACATCACGGTTTAGACGAGTTTTGCCAACTGCAGGTAGTTTTATAGGTTCCGTTGACCTTGTCCCGAACACCTTCCCCTTTTCCTTTACGCTCCCACTCATCTGTACGCTTCAGTATACATCCCTTGTGAATCCAGCCGTGAACCCGTCCATGAACTGTGCGTGTTCGATAAAGTCTACCATAAAACCAGCTTGTTTTGGTCGAGCAAATTTCCACAAAAAGAAAACCAGTACTGAAATTTCATGACATTTTCTCCGTATAGTTTGCTTATTAAAATTTTCATACTCATTCAATAATTCGCTTATATAACAGTGTTTAAATCTTTTTTCTCGTGTAATTTATAATAATAATAATTGAATTAGTATTAACTGATTATTAAGATTTTTGTCTTCTTAATTGGCAATTAAAAATTAATTCGATTCTTTGAAATCATGGAAATGGGGAAATAATTTATTCAGTTAGAAATGGAATTTTAATTATACAAGTGCTGATATTAAAAGTGCGTAATTAAAGTCCGACTCCGTTAATACACCTTTAAATTATTTCGTATAAATTATTTCAATTTGCTGACATTGGTTGCCTTTTTATTTAGTTTTCCTTTTTTTTTTTCGTGGAAGATCGTAATTAAATTTAAATGTCATAAAATGCAAATTGCACAGACCATACAAAATTAGTTGAAAATTATATACCAACATAAGTTTGAATCCAATTAAGCAATATTAATTATAACATAACGCAATAATGGAAATGTAACTTCGTAACGTTGCAGTTTGTTGTAGTCTATTGAATATAATCATCAGCATTTATTAACGGAATACGAAAGTGTTCCAATTACGTTGATGTTGTTGTACGAGTTGTATTAGCATATAATCCCCAAAAGTAATAGGAATGTGAAGTCATATTAGTTGGAATTAAATATTTCACGGTTAAATAGTCATACATTTGAATGAATTTAATAATAACTTCAGCATTTTTTGTGCTGATATTACACGGAGAAAAAAAAGTCTATGGTATATTACTAACTTAATTAGTACATATTGTATACATACTGATCTGAATTATCATTTAATTTTTTTTTTTGTAAAAATATAATATTTATATTAAATCTAAACTTCCAAATCGAATCGTTCTTTTATTTTTAATTGATATTCAGAAATATATTCTGGTTTGAATATAGCCATCGGTTTACACATTCTTACACGGCAAACTAACAACAATTTGTAATCTATTTAAAAATTCATTTATTATTTTCAATGTATTATTCTCCATGCAGTTTTTAACTCTAAATATTATTTTCGTAAACTCTTCAATAAACGAATAAATACTGAATTTAATTTAAAACCAGAAATACAGAACTTTTTCATGGTATAATTTCATAAATTCAAATATAATATTACTTTAAAAATGAAACTTGTTAACTGCATCAATCATAGTACAAGTTTACACGCGTATTTATGAATAACTTTATAACAAAAAAAAACCTCTGTATTTATATATTTATAATCAAAGACAGTCTTACTGACAATGAGAATTGTGGCATCTAAGAAAAGATTGAATCTTCAAACGCAATAGCATCGTTGTTTTACGGTTCGTGCATCGTGCATTCTCATTATCATTTTGCCAGCTTCGATTTTTTAGAGGCTTGATTCTATGTCAATGTCACTACGAGAAAAATATCTGGGAAATGTGGCATACATTTCCGATACTGAAGTCGCGTCGATTTTTAAACAAACTGAAAACATTTTATCAGAATGCAACAACACACAATGAAGAGGATCATTGAAAGTTAATCGAATAAATTAACAGAAATAAACATAAAATAATATTAACTATTAATATCTTTATCAATGTATTTTTTTTTATTTAGAATATATTAAATTTAGTTTCAATGAAAATAAGTTTATTTGCAATTATTCATTTGCAAATGAATTTTACATATAAATATAATTCAATTTGTAATTCAAGAATACTAAAAGTTACTCTTCTTATAGTCATCATTTTTACTATTATAAATAATAAATATTTTCACTACTGGCAGATATTCCTAAATCAATTTAAAATGTTTTAAACTGTACCATTACTTTATCGCTTACAAATATCTGGAAGCTTGGACAATACTTGTCCCATCACACAGGTCCGACCGTTTTCAATTATACACGAAGATACGAATATTTGCGCTCACGTAAATGCACGCGAAGTCAACAAGTTCCGTCGGTCCGCATTCAAAACCGATAAACTACACTCGGTATCGAAGATGCCCCTGGACAATAAACTGGAACTAAATTATCGCCGAAACAGGAAGTAGGAAACTTTGAAATTGTACCGGGAGAGTGGCAACCTTGCCTGCATTCGAGGGAGTCACGGTTCACGCAGCCAGCACGAAAATTTCATATTGTCTGTGCAATCAACGCACACAGTAGCTTTTGTATCACTTTGTTCGCGTAATTTTCACCTTCGCCGCAATTATCGGGCCAACCGACCAGACTATGGTAATATGATTTGGCGCGACGCGTACCCTAAGGTGCCCGTTTCTTGCGGCCACCGACGGATCGATGAATATTTAGAGCGTTGAGGTTTTCGATATCGGCATCCCCCTCTCCCCTTCCCCCCTCCTCGGCTTCTTATTACACTTTATGCGCGGCGAAATTTTTTGCGCCGAAACTCTCCCAGGCGCATCGCTCCTGCGAGGAGAGAGAGATCTTTTCCATGCATTTTTAACGCCCGTTTCATAATTTATCACGAAACATCATATTGTTGTTAGCGAATTAATAAAAAATTCAATACGGAAATCCAACGTGAATTACACATTCATATTGCGCGGGAGTTACTTATTTATGATCGCAGCCCCGAGTCTTTCGAACTTCTTCGCGCAAATGGAAAAGCGGCGGGAATTAATTTAGCCACGCGAATAACAATATTTATTGGAGCATACCGGGTAATGGTTATTGCGTATCGATATTCATAAAACAATTGTTGTCTCATTACGCAATATCGCACGATCAAATGCTGTTATCGTTTGAACAAAAAAAATACATTGCATTATACTTTTTTTTACGATGCGAATAAAATGTTTACTAGCGATCCAAGGTATTATAATCCGGAAGATTCATTTTAATTCATTGCGAATTATGGAGGAAAAGGGATTTTATTGGAGTGAAATAATATCTATATCTGAAATAAATGTGATTCAAAGATTTTTGTATTACAACAGTTATTATATTTAAAAGTATTATTTGTATTTAGATTTTTATTTCATTTACTTTACAGTGGTAATAATAATAATAATGGTAATATTTATGAAAAATAATTGTTAAGTTAATGTTAATTATAATTTCAATTTTGCTACTTCATTGGCTGACTCGTTAGCATTACATTGTACCATTTCTTTTCTTTTATGCAAATATTTCATTGGGTTTAAAATTGCGCCTCAGTGAAATTTTCGTCATTGAAGACAGGAGATCTGGTACTATCGTATCCAACAAATTTCTATAGCCGGTTGAATGGCTTGTAAAAAAAAAGGAGGTGGATTGACTAACTCTTCCACCGGATAGTGACAAGCAAAATTCAACTGTTACTATCAACATCTACGGTACACTCGTACGAGTTGCGTTCGTTAGGCGCAGTCAAGGACGTACACTGAGAAAAAAATGAAATATAAATTGCCATTTTTATACCAATTTAAGGATACATTGGAAATGTAGATATTTCTATTGTAAATAATAGTAAATTTTAACAATTATGCATTGACAGTATTTAATTAAAAAATTCTGAATGAATACCATTATTGCAATTATTAATAGTAAAAATATTTATTTTTCAAGCAAATTCTTAAATTAGTATATAATGTTTTAAATTTTATCATTATTTTTTTCTCGCTGTAAAAATTAGCTGACATTGTGGACAGGGCGAGAAAACTTAATGAAATATTTTTCATTGCAAAATCACATATTTCATACAGTTGTACACTGAGAAAAATAATGTAGTAATCCTGGACTCTATGTGTTCCTGTATAAAATAATGCTCGGCAATATGAGAAGAGGTGCTATAGTTATAATAATTAACACGGAAAAAAGAAAGTTGCTGTATTTACTACTAAATAGATGATACAGCAACTTTTAGTTGCTGATATACGGACAGTACAAATAGTAGCTGAAGTAGCAACTAAAAAGTTGCTGAAGACGTGTACTAAATGTAGCGGATGAATGTTGCTGAGATAACGAATGTTTTTTCTGAAATGAATAGTTTTAATTAAAAATAAACCTAAATTAATTTATCATGTACAGGTTATATGTCAAAATATATTTTTGC